>JAOVYX010018593.1:0-114272 GCA_035668315.1 Drosera spatulata
AAAAATAAAAACTATTTTTTTTTGTTGTTTATTCTCATTTTTTTATTGTTACAATCGAAACCACCCCCCCCCCCCCCCAAAAAAAATTTAGAGGAAGTTAAGTAATCCGACAATTTAATTCACAAAAAACTGAAATGGTTGTTCTCTGTAGGATCGACTCGTGCTCATCACTTCTACATTATTATAAAAATAGTGTGGTGTGAAGTAGTATATTTATATCAATTTATAATGCCTTGCGACGAATTCTATCAAAAAGAAAAAAAAAATTCTAGATACGAACAATATATATATATATATATATATATATATGAAAAATACATGTATCCTACAAAGGGCAGCTTCTGCAAATACTGTATGTTGATAATTTTATATTGTAAGTCGAAAAATCTATACTGCAAGTTGATGAATGTGTACAATCAAGTTTTTATTATATTTTATAATTAAAATCTAACTGTATAGATTCAACAAGTTACAGTATAAACTTCTCAACTTACAGTTTTCAACAACCACTACGTTGTCTTTTGCAACACCAACGACGTGCCCTATATATATAGGATATCAAATGGAAAACAAGTTGAAGACCTTTTATGTAAGATTTTCACTACATATAAGTTATTTTTATAAAATGTCAGAAACAATCATGTAAATAAGTTTACATCCCAAATTAATTTATAGGTTATCCTTAGAATCAGAGGAAGATGTCACTCAATACATCTTCCTAGAAGAGACTTCCAAATAAGATCTTTAAGAAGATATGAAACAATGGAGAGGGTGCACATCAATAGAGGGATCAGAAGACCTTTAAGGGGCTGAAGGAAATGTTTCAATATGTTATGAAGATCATCATGTAACATTCCTACATTAAATATCTTAAGTTTTAGTCATCTTTCTAAAACTACATCATCTTTTGATCATTTAAAATGACTTAATAAGACAAAGAAGATAAACGTTAGTAAGACCTTAACCAACACTTACCATATATTATTAATGCACTCTATAGAACCTATTAGCTAGGTTTATTATAGACCTGAAAACTTGTCTAAAGCATGCAAACAAACCTGATTTAAGGCTTGCTTTGCATGTAAAGGGATTGGACAAAGGTGACATATGTCTTATGCATGTCTAAAACTTTAATACCCTATCAACATTCATTTCTACTTCAATTATAACCTGAAACCAGCCCTAAAACACCACAAAATCAGTCTTAAGACCCACCTAAACATCTCTTACTCAAACTCTAAACACTAGTCGTTGTCTCAAACATTGGAGAATAGAAACAAGCACTCTTTCTACCTTTAATCCCCACAAAATCCACCAAAATTTTCGCAAGAATATCACACCAAAACAACAAACAAAAGAGCTCAAAATAAGATTCGAAAGATGAATTGAGCCTTGGGGGATCAACTACAAGGGTTAGAGAGGCGAAAAAAGGTAGAAATTTTTACTATTTAACACATGTTCCTCACTATCTTGTTCTTGATAATCTAAGCTATGAATTTTGCTCCTAAAACATCTCTTACCCCTTTTCTTACTAGCAAATCAAACCAATTAACGAAGAGAAGGCACAAGAGGAAGGTGTTGACTACTTTGAAGGAAGGAAGTATCCTAACTCCACATTCTACTATCAAGATCCCGATCTTTCCAAACTCTTTTGTAAGTGAACTTTCACGGATTATTACTTGTTTCTTGGCCTCTTTAACACTCTCAACGACATGCATGAAAAGTTATGCAAGCTTTAAGCTTGCATGTAACGTATTGGTGAAGAAATGATGAAAATGCATGTCTTCCTTCTATAAGCCTCTTGTACTCCTCCACAAATCTCCTTATTAACCCATTTCATGCTTGTAACCATGTATTTCATTGTTATTTAGAGCCTTAAGATTCTGGTATTGTGATGAATGTGATGGATTTTGGACATAAAAGGCTAAAAAACTCTATGGTTTGATGGAAAATGGTTGCTTGAGCAAGTCCATTGTGTGAAATGAGGTTGCATGTGCTATATAGACAAGTTAGACTCAAGATTGAGACCTAAACATGGTGGTTTATGCTCATAAGTTTCTGAAATTTGATGAAAAATGCTTAATTTGCATGAAAAGAGTTATGAAAGTGATAGAAAATGACTTATTGACTTAGTACAAGTTATGCAAGGCTTGCATGTGGCTTTCGGTGCTTTTTCATCAATGGGCTGGTTGTTATTCATGTTGAAAACTGTGTATAAATAGCTGGTTTTGATGAGAATCATGTAAATATGCGTCATTTTGGCTACCTCTTAGGATAATAGCATTGGCTTTTAGTAATAATGGATCAATGGGAAGAAATAGGTTACAAATAAATGACAAAACATTGTATAACGTAAAGGATGTTCGTGTCTTGCCTTAAAGTTGTCTGAGAATGTATTGAAATCCTTAAACTCACATTCCTTTGGTAATGAGTCAAGAGCTTGATGCTCGTCGTCTCATAAAACCTTTCAGTAATGTATGCTTTTATAGCGTTCAAAAACTTGAAGACAATAGTCCATGCACCTTATCTTGTGTTTTATTTTGAAACTTCCTTATGAAAAAGTGCGACAACCCATGTAATGATGTCTTTGATATTGAGTCGTAGCCTTAAAAATAAGGGAATCATATCCCTATAACATATTAATTGATGTCGGAACAACAACTTCGCAAGATGAATTCCTTATCGAGATATTATAACTCACGAGTCGCAATTCACATAAAAACAAAACTATTTCTGAAAACGGATGGAAACCCAATGCCATCACGTCGTTAGGAGCATACAGTCTCCACGTGTGGACTCGTACAACGTTGAGTCGAGCACCACAAACCACTGCAGTTGGTCAGCATATTAGGCGGTGAATTCCGGATATATATAATATACAGATCTTTTTTGTAAAAACAGCTTGTTTGTACACGAGCTGTTAGCCGGCAAAAGTTATCTCTAAATAAACTGGTGTTGATTTCCTCCAAGATTGTCTTGGAAAGGAGTGACGCAACAACAGCTTGACCACTCGTTTAATTCATAACCTTCGTCGCGTGTTGTTAAAATTGGTTTTCACTTTCTTTTGTTTGCGTATTCTCTTGATTCTAAACACAATAAATTCCTACCCGAGTTCAAATGAGAGACAACTTAAAGACGGACACAAAAGCAGTTGAATATGAGGGCTTAGAAATTAGGGCAAAGTTGATGAAATCGATGCGATAGCATGTATACTTCAGGAAAAAAAAAAAAAAAAAAAGAGATATGATCAATGATTTACGAAGGTTCAATTATTTTGGAGGTTTTTAGAATTCCATTCGAGGTTTGGGCAATCGAGTTGTTTTCTTAGTTAATCTTGAAATCGAAACAACTCAAATTCTGATGGCCTCAATCTTTACTGAGTATTTGTGCTCATCCCCCTTGTATCTTTACCCTAGTTGAACCAACTAGTGGAGTTGCATGAACGTTTATTCAAGGAGGACATGAACAAGAGCTAGCAACGTTAGTGATATGGGTGTCGCATCTTGAACCTTCGAGTTCATGTTATTAACTTAACTTATTGAACTTGTTAAGATATAATATTTTGGAAGGTTACTAGAACATCTTTTGCACTGGGATGTTGTAATCTTTAAATTACTCTTGTACTTTTAATATATGATTGTATGGAATTACCATCTCCTTCTTCCGCTACAAGTTACTAATCTAAGATCCTAAGATGGTAAGTTATTAAAGACAATTCCTTGATCTAGAACCTTTTATAGGTTGGGTCGCTACATATCATGTCACGGAGGACATCATACGAGACACAGTGGATAATAATGTCATCCAATCCATACAGCATACAATGGGATAAAGGCTTGATTTGTACAGTTTAGTTCTCAATAGAAAAAAATAAATAAACTATCGAATTAGTGACTCATAGACAGCCACAGAACTCAGAAAAGAGAAGAAAAACAAATTAAATATTCATGGAAAAAATCAGGAAAAAGGAATAAAAGGTTTGCCTATCATTTAAGAATAAAGATTCGGCGGCGACTGTCTAGATGCTCGCCCAAGCACCTAGGTGATGACCTAATGGCAAAGGAGGCGGCCTTTGATAACACTACCAAAATATCGAAGACCATGCTTTCGGCCAACATATTTAGTAATTATCTTACACAATCTATTACAACATGTGTGATACGATAAAACTCTCAAGCATGACAACTTTGCAGACTAATAATATGTAGTTTCACATCCCTATAGTTCTATGGTATTCTGTTCAATGACTCAATGTTTAACTCACAGTTATAGGACAAGGTAGACTACGTGAGAATTAAGAAGTTATAACTTATATCAGCATTTCTCGGTCAAAATCACTACCATTTAGCAGTGTAACAATAATGACAAGCACATAAGGTAGAATACAGCATAAGTTTATTTCTACAACCCAAATCTTTGCAAGATAAGGTCCCTCAACAAACACTAGGTTACTTACACCCAGATATCACCACAACAGCATAAGAGTAACAGAACTAGCACGACGTATATAATATCAAAAGTATCATTCAATTTTGGAACCAAACAGCATTAGAATTTCATAACAGAAAAGAAAAGAAAATGTACCTTGAAGCTGATAATGGCAATACCTCTGAATTTCCCACTCTCAGGAAACTTCATGCAATCAACTTCAGTTATTGTACCACAATGGTCAAAGAAACTTTGAATATCATCCTCTGTAGAATAATAGGGAATTCCACCAACATAAACCTTGTTGATGATTTCCCTAGATACAATACTGCAGGACCAGCGGATGAAAAGACGTTCAAACAACCAATAAAATGGAAGGAAAATTGACTAGAAGGCAATACACATTAATTGACATCTCAGACAAACAATAGTCTCCTTACAAACTTGTACTATTTCTTGTAGATTTCTTAGTTCTAAAATTATGAAGACGGATCACCCGTGTTTCAGCTTTCACAAGTTTTTCAATTCAGCACTTGCACTACTCACTAAGAAGTTATCACATTGCTTCAAACACCATAAGAGCAAACAGATACAAGAGGGCATCGTTTTCTTATTTAAACTTACGGACATAAGGAGCCCCAAAGAACTGACAAAAGTTTCAATACCCTAAAGACATTCAGAAATTCCAACAAAGCATTGTCAACCAATGATCAATACATGTATTGCACATTGATCCCGATTGTTTCATCCACCACAAGTATCACCAATTATGTAATCTCCAATAATTGAGTTATCAGAACATAGGCCCAAGCAAGAGCGTAAGGAGGTCACATTTCCTGGTAGCCTTTTCCTCCCCATATCCTAATAAAAAACAAAGTTCTTTCAATTCCCATGGAAACTTCAGCAGATTTCGCTCATACTCAGTCATATTGTATAAGCACAAAGCCAGTAAATAATTGAGCATACAAATAGATAGCAGCAACAACAAGTGACTATTTTCTGTTAAGAAGCAGAAGCAGAAGCACAATGAACCAAGTGAGCAAATCGATACCAATTCTTACCCATCACAATTCGTCTCCTCAATCTTCTCCCCAACAGGTTCAAAGGCCGCTTCCGAAACCATTCCCCCTATCTTCTGCCCCTCCTTCTCCCCCTCCTCCTTCTTCTTCGCCTTCATCTTCGTCTTCTTCTTCTTCTTCCTTTTATTCTTACTCTGACTCTCATTCCCCAAACCCTCCTTTACCCCAATGTCTCTGTCACCGTCACGCCGCTCTTCCTTCTTCTTCTCCATCCTCTTCACCCTCACATCACTGTCCTCCGCGTCGTCGCCCTCATCCCCTCTCTTCCTCTTCTTACCCTTAAAATTATCACCATCAATCCCACTCTTCTCCTCATCTCCCTTTCCGTCTTTCCCTTTCTGGGGACCCCTCTTTTCTCCATTGATTTCATCCTCAACACCTGTCTTCCTCTTATTCTCTCTTCGTTTTTCCCTCTTGGCCAGCCTAGGTTTCCTCTGGGTCGTCGTAGTGGAATCATCTTCGGTTTGGGCAGTATTGGAAATGGTATTTGAGGCATTGGCGGTGAGGAGGTCGGCTCTTCGCTTTTTCTTGAGCTTCTTGTTCGATAGCACCATGGTTGAGCTACTAGTTCGATTGCTCCGAGCAAGCCAGGGCGGAGTAGAGAGTATAGTAAGTAGAGGGTTTTGTCCGCGAGTTTACAACTTTCTTTGTGAGTTGTGACCCAACCAAAACAAAACCTATGCTTCCAACTTCTTTCTGCCCCGTTCTTTGCCGTATGTTATGCCCTCTTTATCCCATCGTGGATGTCTTTGTTTGAATTATAGAATTGAATGGAATGATTAATCCTTATTTTTTATATTTTTTTCGTTTTATATAAATTATGAAAAAATTATTTTACATAATAATTAAAAAAATTTATTGATTTTGTAACATTGAATAAAAATATCCTTATATGATGATAATAAAAAATAATGATGAAGAAAATAATGTGATATTCTTTCCGTCCTACATAAATTATGAAAAATTATTTTGACACGATTATTAATGAAGCTATTGATTTTGGTGTAATAGACAAAAATATCATTTGTGTGTTGGTGAGTAACAGTAAGAAAGAATGGTAAGTGGGTGGAGAGGGAAAAAAATAATGATAAATGAGATGATGTGATATAAAATGGATATTAAGAACTTTTACACACTCAAAAGTTATCAATCTAAAAACATTGCAATTTATATGGAATATCCATTTTTAGTAATATGTCGTAATTTATCTAGGACGAAATGAGTATAAAATAAGGGTATTTAAAACTATTACAATTAAAAAATTTGTCATTTAAAGAAATGTCACAATTTTTGTATGACAGAGAGAGTTTTAGTTTCTGGATTTTTCATTTGTTTTAGGTGAGATTAATAATGGCAACTCTCCTTTCTTATTAATTAATCCCTTGTATGAGATTAAATTAGTTAGATGGGTCATCTTCCCAAATAACTTAAAAATAAAATAAAAATCAAATGAACATGAGATAAGTTAAATACAAATATTAGTTTTATTCTTTTCATTTAGTCTTCAAAATAAACACGCCCTACAAGAAAATAACATGTAATTTAACCCTATTGAGCGATGCTAAGTGACTAGTCAAATTTAAAATTATACATTTAATCGCATTCATGACTTATATCGAATCATTTGTCATTGATGAATAATTCAGGAAATGTCATGCTCTGTACCCGGATAAGAGTGTTAGAGCTTACATAATATTTTATTCCACATTTTATTTTCAATCCATGAAATTTCAGTTCATACAATAGGGGATTAATGGTTTCACCTAACCAACTAGAACCGCACATCGGGAATGAATAGTTATGGAGGAGGTGCTACATGTTTGCTTGATAAATTTAAACCGTCTAATTCTTTCAGATTGTGAAAAACATTTTTTTTCGTTTTTGATAAAAAATTGTGAAAGACATTTTAATTCAATAGAAGTTCCCCAAAACAAAAAAAAGGAAAACAAAAAAGATCGAGAGGGAGGGATCATTTGCGTTTTGGATCTAGGACAAACCAATAGGTTAGAGAGATGAGAGAATTAAGGATAACCACAAGGAAAACTAATCCAATCCATAATGATGTACCGGTAAATAGAATCCTTTTTGTTACTTGACCAACTATCGGGAAAACAAATAGGGTACATGTTTGTTTAATTTATCACGGGATTGTTTTACTTAACTTGTTCTGATCCAACTCGTGGAGCTGGGATCCGGCAAGCAATGGTTCCAGAAGTTTTAGATAACCTGAGACAGTCAAATTCTTTTGTATACTCACATTGGCTTCTACCAATGAACCAAGGCATCGATATTTGTGTTAAAGATGAGTACTCACATCACATCGGCTTCTCTTGCCATCAGCTTCCTGGGTCGGGATTGAAAAGTAGACATTATCTTAACCGGTGTACAACATTTTGATAATTATCTTAGTCCATCATCCTCTCAAGCAATCCCCAACATATAAGTCACACAAATTCAGTCTTTCAGAAGACAAACAAAATTTTGCAGTTGGCATGACGATAAAATTCCAGCCGATTTATACCATGAGGTTGGTCTCGCTCTTGCTACTGAATCGGCTATATCTTTGAGCAACTGCAGTGTCGGATAATGTGTCCCATACCTGTCATTGTCAACAAATCTCACTTTTCAGTCACATTGGCAGCAACCCAATCTATCACGACAAGGCAGACAAATTTAGCGACACATTTCGATCTATGAGGCTGAATTATCCAGCAAGCTTTTGAGCACACGAAAAATGGATTGTACATGGAGAAAAATAAAGGTCTATCTCTCAACTCACCTCCAAACTTCCTTGGGAGCCTCCAATAGCAAGCACGAAGGGGCTCTCCTCTGAGAACGATACCGAGAAGATCACACCCTGGAATCCGACATCAAAAAAAGAGGAAGCATTGATGGATAAAGAAATCTAAAATCCTATATTTCCCAATGTCGACATAGCAAATCATAACATCTCTTTTCGCTATGCTGAGTCCCAGACTCCCAGTCAATATACACTATGGAATAGAGTGCACTTTGGAATCTTACTGCTTTAGGATTTCTAGAGGCAACACATGAAGGTTGATTATTCGACAAATCCCATAACTTCACCATCTTATCCATGGAACCTGTGGCAAGTAGCTGAAGCAAGATACAGAACACAATTAGGTCTGAGCAGCAGATGTAATCATATGGTCATACAATGAGCAGCTATGTTACATTGGGAACTGCAGGACTGTAGGAGATGGAGCAAACAGCTTCGTCGTGTGCATGAAGAGTAAATGATGGCTTCGACTCTGAACCTGAATTTGAACTAGCAGCACGAATATCGAATTCTTGAACAGTGCCATTTTCTAGACTGACCTGGAAAATTTCACATGCATGAGATTGAATCTCCCAAATAGAGGAAAAAGCAGATGAGGACATGATACTACAGCAAAACCTCGAGGCCAATACTTGGAATTGGCTAAAAACAGAACTTACTCCATCATGGAACTCTCAGTCTATTTGTGTATTGTTCATCAAGCATAGTAATAAACAAAATATAAAGAAGAACAAAAATAAAAGAACCTACAATGAAAGAGTACTCTGTATGTGGATCCCAAGCCAAGCTCTCAACATCAGCAGGGATTGACCATTTATATCCGGAGTGGGAAGGTTTCCTTACATCTTTCTGCAATGCAATCAGAAATTGCTTTATCCATCCTGTTGAGATACAAATAATATAATTGACCTACTACCATAAGTTCGGACTTTTGATAGAGTTGTTTCCTCGACATGGTATCAGAACAGGTGTGACAGTGAGACATGAGTTCGAATCCTACAACTCCCAACTGTAGTATTTGTGTTTGTAGTGTTTGTGTGACACTTGATTTGTGTTGGGCTAGTGCATTATCCACGCAAAGCCAAGTGGGTTTTCGCGTGAGGAGGAGTGTTGAGATATAAATAACATAATAGGTCTATTATCATAAGTTCGGATTTTTGGTAGAGATGATTACTCGACACACCCCAACCAAACCAGCAAACATACAAGCTTCTCATACTCAACCCCATCCCCACCCCCTCTCCCCAGATAGAACAAAGAGAAAAAAATGAAGAGAAGAAGAATGAAAAATAAAATAAAATATAACAACGACAAATCAAGCCTTTATCCCATCAAGTGGGATCGGCTACATGAATACGACGACGTCATTCCAATCTATCAAAAAATAAAATAAAATAAAGATGAGAAAAAAAAACCGTACACCCTATTAACTCTATAGAAAGCACTCAAGCAGTATATATAATCATATGACAGCATCACAGCACTGGGAAAAAAATTTAAGCTGCGATCCAATAAATCAAACCACCATGAGATCGAAGTCTCAAGCATACATCCGCAAGAACAATCTGGCTTCTGCATCCTACTCATCAAAATGTAGGGGCTCCTTGGGAATATTTCCTGTCGGTTTTTGTTGAGTTGATGCGCATGTAAAGATTGTGGCCCCTTTAGTCTGCCACAAAGATCCCATTCAGACTGGAGTTTGGTAGGGATTGATAGTCTTAACTTACAAACTGATTGATTGGTTAAGACGAGAATCGGAAAATGTCCAAGAAATACTTGGATGAAGTGGCTGGTTCAAGGTCAAACTCTTCTTCTAGAAATTGATACAGTGATACTAAGACAATACAACGGATTTCCAACCTGATATCAATGTCTGTTTTTTCTTTTTTTTAAGTGTTTAATTCCTAGCAAAGGTCATTATAAGTAAGAAAGAGTCCTGTGATACTCTTGGACAAATTGGCGGGTGGATGGAGGAACCAACCTTTCACACATTCTCCTAGTCTAGAACATGAAAAAATGATACAGTTTCGATGAAATGATAAGGTGGCAGTGTGGCACACTTAGCTTTAGATAAGTGCATTCATCCATGTGACAGGAAACCGACTAGGAAATAACTACATGAGCCTAACCATAAAAGGACATAATTACCATAACCACTGAGTGATCGAAAGATCCACTAAGAAGAACTTCAGGTGCATGAGGATTCCAAGTGACTGCTTGAACCTGCAGAAATTTATACCTTGGAGACATAAGAAAGATACACAAATCTGCCCTCTAATTTAAAATCTTAGAAAAAGTATTTCGAAGGCTCAGATTCATAATAATACCCATGGCAAATATATATTGCAAGGTTTTGACTTTACCTTGTCTGTATGATGTTCCATGGTTATGTTGCATGTTCCAGAAGCAACATCCCATATCTTAACGAGTTTATCAGCACTAGCACTAGCAAGTATATTCCTGCATGGGAATAACAGAAACCATCACATGTTGTGAAAGAAAAGAACCAAGGCCAAAATTATTTAAGATGAACATAAGTAGAGAAAGGACATTATGAAAAGAAATCAATAAACCTGAACTCTTTGTTCCAAGCCAAACCAAGCACGGAATCTCTATGGCTACCCTCTTTATACTTGATTCGTTTCTGAGACAGCAATAATTGAGCAGGTGAAATGCCACCCCCAATGCTGCAGAGTTTTAGACTTTTAGTTGCCTTACCTTCTTTCCCTCTTTCTTTCTCTTTGAAATGCCACCCAGTATCAAACAAGGTTGAACCTCATCAATCTGAGGAATCAGTAAACCATATCTTTCTTAATAATTCCATCAAACAACTTCGAACCAAATACAGAATGCTATGAGTCATGACATACAATATCAAGGTCCCAAATTTCAATTGCAGGTTCCATTGAGCCCACTGCTATGAAATTGCCTATCAAACACATGGAAACATATATCAGACAGATAGTCCAAAAGGACAGCATGTACAAACATACAAGAAACCAAGACGAAGAGCGACAAATGCCACAACAATAAATGACTATCTTATTCTTGGAAACTATCTTTCTGAGAAAAAATCAACTACAATTTATTCAACAATAACTGCATGAACATGGTTAAAATTTCCATAGCCAAAAAAAAAAAAAAAAACATGGTTAAAATGCCAATAAATATTAAGAGTCTATCATCACAAATTAAATCATGATCCCCTCAAGGAAAAAAAAAAACAGCATAAAATTAGAATTGTGGAGGAACAGACGTAGCAGTAAAACCTTTTTCTCCACCCTTAATTGGACAATCAAGCCATGCCGTGCAAAGTGGGAATGCAGAGACAATGATATCATGATGAACATACAAGTTCGGAGCACCATCTTCTGTTTCCTCTAGGATATATATCTGACAACAACGTAAACAGTCATCATATATGCATTGAGATTCATCAGTGGATGAGATGAAGCACACATGATGAGCAATTTGAGTCAGTATGCACTTCTATATAGTATGTACCTCAAGCTGACTGACATCATCGTCATTACGGGCACAAACAATAACCACATCATTTGCTTTTATTATCATATCCTCTTCTTCTTCAGAATCATTATCCTGCAAAGGAATGTAAGATACATCAAGCTTCATCACCATGATTACGATCAATACCGCATGATTTAACAGGAGAAGATCCGACTATATATGATAGTCCAAACTTACATCTTTATCTTTGAGGTATGGGTCCATATCATTGCTCCCGTAGTACAAGTCTCCAAGTAATCTGCTGAACAGCTCAGCGCCTAAGATGACCAGATAGCCCGTGTATCCATGAAAATGAAAGTGATGTACAAAATTCAACCCTAGACAAACAGCACAACATATCTATTCGACCCTTATCAGAACTTGGGCAAATGTTCCTCTTGCTAATGTCTCAAAGTTTGCCCCACAAATTAGTGTTTTATTGAGTGGGTTAAGTCAAGCGAAGAACAAAAATTTCCAAGTTCAATCTCAATCCCACTGGGACAATTCCAAATATCAAGTCTTTATAGTAAAAATTGACCAATTCATGATGCAGAATGGTCGACCCTTTTGTATTGTCACTTTTTTCACATCAGATTTTTGTCCCACCACCCAATTACAAGCAAACAAACCCAAATTGATGAAAAAGGTCAACTAACCGAGAAATTAAGGAGTGGTGACAGAAAAAAACACATGAACATGAGAGAACTAAGTCAACTAACAGATAAACAACTAACGAAAAAGAATAAGCAGTTCGACTAACTTGGCAACGCACCCGTTTCTCTGGCCGTAAGAAAAATTCCAATAATTAGCAAATTTGAGGAAACAAAAGTACCAAGCAACCATAGTAGGCTAAACAAGAACTTTGCTCATAAAATGCTAATCGATTCACAACAGAGATTTTTCTAGCACGAATCAGAGCAAATGAAGATAACGCTTCTCCAGCTGAAGAAAAGGTAGTGATGATTTTCGCAACAATGCTGACACAAAGCTACAACAGGCATCTCCTTCATGAGTAGGAAGGTGGTATTTGACAACTACTGAGAACCAGAATGGACGAGGTGAAGAGAATAATGGAGATTACTGGGACATAGAGAAAAAGAACTTTACGTGATTTTCCATCATTGAGGTTTACACAAGATTGCAAGTTGATCTTTTCTTTGTCCAAGACAAGGAACAAGAAGCATAAAGCAAGAGCAATAACTCGTTTGAAAGAGATGTTGCGTAATTGATTTAACTCCAAAAATTGTAAAACCAGTTGTCAGATCTACCAACAAGTTACTCAAAGAACACAAATGAATATATTAGCAAAGCAAATCTAGTAGAGTCCTAGAAGAGGGTCACAAACCATCATCTTCATCATCATAATTATCCATTTTGAGCTCTGCGAGAGCATCCGCTACATCATCGGAGTCCATGCCAAGCACCTCTGCTGCCGCCGAAGCATGTGCAACTTCAGTAGCCTTCCTGGAATCATCGACATCAATATCTCCTCCTTCTTCACAGTCACCATCACTGACATAGAGCAAAAGAAGCACAAAATAATTCCAAAAGAGCCCAACATCTTCATAACCAGAAAATATAGGGTCAAAATTGTGAAAGCAAGAAAAGATGAAGAAAGATAGACCTTGGAAGTTGGTCAGTTCAATTACCGGGCATGTTTCTAACCCGCTCCTCTTTGTTACAAATGTACAACCCAAAGACAGTACATCAAGGATCTTTATCTGGGGCATGGCTCTTAGTCAGGCAAATCTCCGAATAAACGGGCTTAAGAAACCGCATATCAGCCGAAAATCTATTTGTGTTTTGACTGCTCATCTAGAACATGTTTCGGTCTTTTCACAGGAGAAACAAACATTTTGTCGCAGTTCTCATGCTTGACTTTGGAGTTAAGGGGAAAGGCAAAGCACGGGTAAGTAGTATGAATTTACATTCTAGCACCCTCAAAACTAAATGGTTTGTTTCCACTAGCCATTAAGAGGGAATAAAGAGGTTGAGTTTGGACAGAATAAACCTGGTTCCAAGACACTATGTCTTCTATCATTGAGGACACACTTATGCAGGATTGACATGGCACATATAGATGGCATTCATCTAGACATCAATGGCTTGTGAACCAAATTTCTCCCTCAAATTTGGGGAAAAGGAAAATAGCTATGCAGTAGTTAAAATTAGTCTGTTTCAAAACAAAAGCACACTTCATCCCGTTGTAAAGGCTTGCATCTCAGCATTCCAAAGGAAGAGGCAGACATTGGGAAGGTAACTCCATTAATGATACAGATTGAATATTTTTTTGCCACATGACCAACTTTAGACACTCATGTCAATGAAAAGTCTCGACTTTGTGAAGTTAATGGATAATAACTTGATAGACCTCACAAGCCCAATCCAAGATCATATTCACAGAAACAAACACCAACTTTCGCTATAATGACAACGCGTCAATGCAATAACATAGGCCTTCTACGAAAGAAGTGAAACTACAGTTCATAAGTTTCCGCAGAACTACAATGCTGTTACGATTCAAGGGAGAGGCCAAGGGAGGAATCCGCGCCCAAACCGGGCCTAAGTAGAATACACATGTGATCTGCGTCCAATTATTAACCTAAAAAGCTTAAACTGATAGGTTATTGGTAGTTTACATATATAATCTACTCTATCTTTTTCTATGCGATCGATGCGGATAAACTACTCACACATATCCTCAACAAATGCATTTATTTGCACCTCGATTGTTACCACTCTATTTGTCTACATCACAAACAGGTTTGGAAATGCTGATTACTAAGTCTGGATAGTTACATAATTAAGAATTTTAGGGCTAAGAATGCGTTCTCATACCCATTTTTACAACGTATTCATCCTATGATCGCATATGGAATTTTCCTCATACTTCAAATTCACGATCATCAAACCATGAAATCACTAAAAATGAACTCATCTTCCAACCACAGTAACAAATCTCTCTTTTCTCAATCACATGTCAAGCCCATAATCCACGCCCAAAATTCCTCATCACAAAAAATAAACCTTAAAACCTAGGAATCGAACTCGCTGAATTCTTAACAGTTGAACTACACACAAAAAACTAACCAAAAAACCCCTAAACAGAGGAGAATTGAGAGTTGACTCACTCGATCTCAAGAGCACCGGTTTTGATGATCTCTTCTATCTCTTTCTTGGAGGGAGGCTCGGCCACAGCAGGCAGCGCCTTCGCCACTCCCTTTGGAACCCACGAAATCGCCGATATCATCGATGATCGAAACTTCAACTGCGAAAAAATTCAGACTCGACCGACAAGGAGATGTTTTGGGTTCGCTTTGTGCGGTGGCGGCGCCCCTAAGCGGGGTTGCTGTTTTCTGTTTGCTCTAGTTTTTGGGTCGATGGAAATTTGCACCCTCGCCAGAGTGGATTGGGATCCACGGTCTGTCGTTGGTGTGGTGCTCTTGGTGTGAGTATCTCAATCCAAGGGTTCAGACTTATTTTTGATGTTTTAAAGTTTTTTTAAATTTTTTTTGATATTTTTAATATAGCTTTATTTTTTTGAACGCAAAAAAAGAAAAAGAAAAAGAAAAAGCATGTGAACAACACACACTGTTGGACTTCAAACGTAAAAGATCCGACTCGATCTTTAGGTATGAAATGGGATCTTCTGTTGTAGTTGGGAGTCCAACAACACGCAATTCGAACAATTGGATTTTTGATCCAACGATTCGGGTTGGTTTGAGGATTTAAAGATTTTTTTTATTTTTTATGGATATAAATTTTTTTATGGGATTATTTTTATAAAAAAAAATTTAGATTTAATTTTATTAAGGATTAATATTTTCTTGATAGTATTTTTTTTTCATAATTTTAAAATATATTTTTAAAAAAAACCAAACCAAACCAAACAGCACAACTCCCTTTTCAAAGACAAAGGATCCGGGTCCTTTGGATACTACTTCTTTCGTTTGTGAAAAATACAATGCTTCGTCACATACCACTTGTATTCTCTCTCTCTCTCAATGCTCTCTCGTTTTATTCAAATTGCAACATCACATCATCACTATACTATTCAATATGTATTTTGAGGAATTTCGTTTTTCGTTTCAACGACGTAAGAAAAATATGACATTGACCCAGGATTGTAGAACATAACTTAAATTATTATCAGTGTTTCACGATAATTTTACATAAAAAGATATTCTATCGTCCCTCGGACGATGCGTAACATGAATAACTTTATTGTTAACATAGGACAACGTTATAATTTGAATGGGATGGAGGGAGTATACTACTAACATTTATCTTTTGGAGCAGTCCCGAAATAAATACAATCATTTTCTTTAGGAAAAATTTTAACATAAAAAATTTCAAATCGTTACATTATATACCACTAACTTCTCTCTCAACTGTTATATTAAATCCACTCTCATTAGGAAAAATATTATAGAAAATTCTCATTGGATATAATTTTTTCAAAAATATCCCCAAAAGATATAACCCGATAAAAAATCCCCCAAACATATAATACCCCTCGCCGCACATCACAATACCCCCACAGCACCCTCGCCCGTCAACCATCTCCACCACCGTCGATGTAGCATCGCCGCGATTCTTTCCACCGCCCTTTCCGTCGTCGCCACCACCACCGCCTTCCCCAAACTCATGCGCATCGCCTGTGAACTCTAATCCCAAATTTTTTTTACTCAAGATCTCTCCCCTCACAGCTCCATTTCACCAATTCCATTCTTCATCAACATAGAATCCAATCCCAAAGCATGCAATCCAAACTCCATCCCCCATCGAATACAACTCGAATCACTGGATACACCACAAAATCAGTCATTAACATCATAAATACATCACAAATCCAACGACATACACCATAAATTTTTGAAGTGGCACACTATTTCAATTTGAAGTGGCACACTGTTTCAATTTTTGAACTGTTGCCTTGTTTTTATTTGAACTGGCGCACTATTTTTCTTTTTTGAACAGACGCACTATTTCGTTGAATAGACGTCTTGTTTCAAAACAGTGCCTCAGTTATGAAAAACAGTGTATCAATTCAATGAAACAGAGCGTCAGTATGCATAACAAAATCAGCCATTAACACCATAAATACACCACATATCCAACGACATACACCACAAAATTTTGAACTGGCACATTGTTTCAATTTGAACTCGCATACTGTTTTAATTTTTGAACTGACGCACTGTTTTTGATTTTTGAACTGACGCATTATTTTTGTTTTTTGAACTGACGTACAATTTCGTTGAACTGACGCCCTGATTTGAAACAGTGCATCAGTTATGAGAAACAGTGCACCATTTTTGTGAAACAGGGTGCTTGTTTTATGCCTCATCGTTTTCCATTGCTCGAAATCCACCGAGTCTTGAGATAGAATCTCGTCAATTGCGTTCAATATTTTGCTAATTTGATGGATGGGTTTGTGTTCTCTTTGTTTTGGATAGGATTGGGTTCTCATCGTTTTCGATTTGTTAAGTTGAATTCGAGAGGAGATTTGGATTTATTGGTAGAAGATTTGAGTTGGATTGGATTCGATTTGGAATGAGACTTTGGGTATCCTTAGTGCGGCTTTCGTTCCTCGTCGAGGGATTGGATGGGTTTGGTTTGGGTAACAGAGACATGTATTGGATGAGAATTATTTTCTCGTACTGGTTGAGATTTTTTATTTTTTTAGTTTTGGGAATTTTCCCAAAATATTATTTTTTCATCAAATTCAACACACACATTAAATTCTATATCGGGTCAATTGTTACATTTAATTTGGGACGAAGATAGTAATATTTTTTTGGTTAATTCAATATACATGTACTATCTCCGTCTCAATTTAATTGTAACGGTTTGATCCGACACGAAATTTTATGTGTATATTGAAATTGTATGGAATTTAGTGAAGAAAGAATTTTTTTTCAGATATATAAGGTGTGAATAAGGTTTAGGAGAGAGAATAAGAGAGGAGGAGGAAGGAGGTGGTGGGGTAGTTTGATTATATTAATATAAATTTATTACCATTTAAATTGAGATTAATAAAAAAGGAAAGTATTGTAGTTAAATTGGGATGCAGGGAGTACTATTTTTCTTAAAAGGGTTTGATGAATATGCGACATTAGTGTATTCGTCCGTGCAGTAATGTACCGGAGAAAAAACATTTGGGTCCTACATTAGAAGAAAGAGATATGATATAACCTTTTTAACTGATATAGAAGTGACAATATAGTATTAGATATAAATCATCTTATTTGTCGAAGATTTTGCGAAGGAAATATTATTCTCTAAATTTTCTTTTTTTAGGAGTATATGTTATTAGCTCTACATTTATTTTCATTAATTGATTGACATTTAATATTAATCGTAAATATGATAGGTATTTGAATTGAATATTTATCCCTTAAAATTCAACATGAATATGCAGAATGACCAATAAATCTTATTGAAATAATATTTTTTTTAATTTGACTATTAGTTGTATATATTTCTAATTTATTAATATTTAATCAGAATCATCGGATGAAAAATTCAACGATCAAGATTAAAAGATTTCGGTTGAAGAAAAAGTCATCTCTATTTGGTATAGAGTATAAATGTCACATATAAAGTTAATATATAATTCAAAAGTGTAAATTTTGTAGTTGATGAGTTGTTGGATTTTTATTCAGATTTTTTTTTCCCATTCAAATCTTAATAACTCATCTACTTTAAAGCCACATGTGACAAGCATGATAAAACAATTGTTGGATTTTTATTCAAATTTTTAGTTGTTGAATTATTGGATTTTTATTTATTGATGTTTCTTTTATTTTTTCCTTTAAATCTTAGAAAATCAATAGTTTTAAATCCACACCTTTGATCATACATTCCTCATCTAAATTTATTTGTGGCATGCCATATATTCTCTTTTTTTTTTTTTTGAAAATTTTTAATATGAAGATTGTAAAACAGTTATAGCACTAATTTTTCAATTTTGTTTCAGCTATTAGAGTACACCCTACCACCACTTAATTTTTTTTATCAAATTATATAAAAAAATTAACATACATATAAAATCTTGTGTCGTGTCAAACCGTTATAAATAATTTGGGATGGAGGAAGTATGCTGTTTTGACTTTGCTCAAAGTTTCTACACGTATATTGAAACCTTTAATTCGTTTTGTTGTGTAATTGTTTAACAGGGGGGATTTATTGATATAAATTTTGACTCATTTGATGTGATAATCAAATATTATTTTACTTAAAATTGCCATGAAAATTTTTTGTTTACTTTTTGAATGAAGTTATGAAACATTTGGAATAAATCTAAGAGAAGACTTCTATGATTTGAATCGTTGGGCCATGGTCTTAAATTTTCAGAACCACGGTATCGCAAACACTGTATTAAATTGAAAATTTATCGTCAATCTGGACCATGATTCTATTTCATGAGATCATATTTTCACCACTTATTTTCTCTTTTTCTTGATTTTAAGCTTCAATCTTCTTTTTTGAACAATGTAACAAAACATAACAAAAAGTAAAAAATAAAAATAACTGAACTGAAATACATAAAAAATTAACAAAATAATAAAAATAAAACTTATATCCTGTTATAAAACACCACTCAATAATCATTATTTTAATAATAATTGACTATGAATAACTTCACAAAGAATATCTTTCAATCAAATTTTATTATTATCAATAAAGACATGGCATCAATGACATGCACACGATCACTACACGTCTCTAAGTAGCTTATAATAAGAAAGGAAAGTCTTCTTCTTTCCTTAAATTTCAAAACCAAATCCTCAATATCAACATACTCCGCGCATTTATCTTAAAGTTTTTGCCCGTTGCTTTGCATTATAATAGAAAAAAGGAAAACCTCTTTTGTTTCCTAATTTGAAATTCAAATCAAACGGCCACATTGAGATCACCCAATGGTCACAAAACTCCAATTACTACAACAACACCAACTCAGGTATTCGGTCACAGACAAGGTTTTGGAAGGATGGGATGTACACCACCTTATCCCTATTATGTACAACAAGAGACTCTTTCAAAATCTATTAAACCACACTTAAAAATCACATTCAATCTCATAAAATCAGAATCAATCACTAATAATAAGAATCACTCATAAGATACTGATACATAACCAAAATACGAAAGGACAAGGCCAAAAAGAAAGTTAAATACATGAAGTTAAAATTAATGGATTGGTCATGTCATGCTTAGGGACCCGGGAGCTCCAGTTAGACATTGTGAATCCATTGAGTTGACGGGAACTAGACAAAGCAAGGGCAGACTAAGAAAGCATTGGAACGAAGTTATTAAACAAAATTCGACCCTACTTGGGCTAACAAGTGACATTGTCCTTAGTTGGAATGTTTGTCCCAATAGAATTAAGTTTATCGGGTAGTATTAGTATTAGGTATTTTCTTATGATCAGGGTAATTAAGTTCTAAAACATCATAAAAACAACTCAAATCTCTTAAAAATCTCAAAAAAAAAAAAAAAAACAAATGAAAAAGGCTAATAAACATAAAAAAAAAAAAACAACCTCAAATCTGTTTAATACACAAGAATATATCAAAAGAGACTTGAAATGACCTTAAAATACTAAAAAACACATGAAAAGCCTAAAAATATCATAAAACAACATTAAATAACAGAAAACACAAGAAACAATAAAAAAAGCCCTGAAATGATCTTAAAACACTCAAAAACACATCAAAAGGCTTAAAGCACTATAAAAATAACTCAAATATCTACGTCAAAACACTCCAAAAGCACCCAAGAAATGACTTTAAAATACTCAAAAATGAATAAAAACGTGAAAAACACCATAAATATAACTCGATTCTCTTCAAAACACTTAAAAACAAATAAAAAGTGGTAAAAACAGTATAACACAACCTTAAGCCACGTGAACACATAAGAATAAATCAAAATAGTTTCAAAACACTAGAACACAAATGAAAAAGGCTAATAAAAATCACAAAAAACCTCAAATCACTTGAAAGCTGAAGAATTTATCAAAATAGTTTGAAAGCACTAAAAAAGTAAAGAAAAAGTGTAATAAGCACCATAAAACAACCTCAAATCACTTGAAAACGTATGAATCTATTAAAATAGCCTTGAAAGGACCTTAAAACACTCAAAAACAATTCAAAAGCCACAAAATCAACTCAAATCTCTTGAAAACTCTCAAAAACAAATGAATAGTTGTAAAATAATCATAAAATAACCTCAAAAACCAAGAAAATGAATAACAAAACACAACAAAAAAAATGAAAAATGATAAAAATACCTTAAAACAATCTATCAAAAAAGCCTTAAAATGACCTGAAAACAATTAAAAACACATAAAAAGACTAAAAACATCATAAAAAAAACTCAAATATCTTCCAAACACTCAAAAACGAATAAGAAGTGGTAAAAAATCATAAACTGACCTCAAATAACTTAAAACGCAAGAATCTATCAAATGATCCTTGCAATTACCTCAAACACTCAGAAAATCTTTTCAAAACTTGAAAAGCAAATGAAAGAGGCTACTAAACATCATAAAACAGTCTCAAATCTTAAGAACATAAGAATCTATCAAAAGAACCTTGAAATTAGCGTACAATACTCAAAAACACATGAAAAGGCTAAAAACATCACAAAACAACCTCAATTAACTTGAAAATACAAGAAACTATCAACAGAGCCTTGAAATGAAAAGCGCTAAAGCCACCATAACACAACCTCAATTTACTTAAAAAATCAAGAATCTATCAATATAGTTTGAAAATGCTATAAAACAAATGAAAAAGATTAATAAACATCATGTAACGACCTAAGAGCACTTGAAAAAAGAATGAATATATCAATATAGCATTGTAATGGCCCTAAAGCACTCAAAAACATTTTAAAAGGTTTAAAACACCATAAAACAACTCAAATCTCTTGAAAACACTCAAAAACAAATGAATAGTTGTAAAAACATCATAAAATAACTTCAAACAACTAGAAAACGCAAGAATGTATCGATAAAGCCTTGAAAATGATATTAAAACAATGATAAACACTTGAAAAGGCTAAAAATACCATAAAAACAACTCAAACGTATTAAAACCCTCAAAAAACAAATCAATGACGTAAATAAACATAATAAAACCACCTCAAATCTGTTAAAAACAATGCAAAAATCTATCAAAAAAATCTTTAAATGACTTAAAACACTCAAAAATACATGAAAAAGCTTAAAACATCGTAAAAAAAACTCAAATCTCTTGAAAATACTCAAAAATGAATGCAAAGCGATAAAAACACCATAAATGAACCTCAAATAACTTGAAAGCATAAGAATCTATATATAAAATAAAAAGACTTGAAATGACCTTAAAACACTAAAATACACTTGAAAAAGATAAAATAACCATATAAACAAATCAAATCTCTTAAAACCCTCAAAAAAAAAAAAAGGATAATAAACATCATAAAACAACCTCAAATCTCTTCATAACGCAAGAATATATCAAAAGAGACTTGACATGACCTTAAGACACTCAAAAACATTTCAACAGGCTTAAAACACCATAAATACAACTCAAATATCTTAAAAACACTTAAAACCACATGAAAAGTGTTAAAGACACCATAAAATAACCTCAAATACATGAAATGCCTAAATATATCAAAATAACCTTGAAGGGAGCCGAAAACACCATAAAAAGCCTGAAAAAACCATATAAACAAGTCAAATCTCTTTCAAACACTCAAAAACGAATGGGAAGTGAAAAAAACACCATAAAACAACCTCAAATGACTTGAAAATACAAGAATCTATCAAAAGAACCTTGAAATATCCTTAAAACACTAAAAAACACTTGAAGAGGCTAAAAACTCCATAAAAACAACTCAAATCTATTAAAAATCTCATAAACAAATGAAAAAGGCTTGTAAACATCTTAAAACAACTTCAAATCCCTTCAAAACGAAAGAATCTATGACAAGAGTCTTGAAATGACCTTAAAACACACAAAAAGCATGAAAAGGCTAAAAACCCCATAAAAACTATTTAAATCTCTTAAAAACCTCAAAAACAAATGAAAAAGGATAATAAACATCATAAAAAACCTAAAATCTCTTCAAAATGCAAGAATTTATCAAAAGAGTCTTGAAATGAACTAAAAACACTTAGAAACACTTGATAAGGAAAAAAACGCCATAAAAATAACTCAAATCTCTTAAAAACTTCAAAAACATATTAAAAAGGCTAAAAAACATCGTAAAACACACTGAAATCTCTTCAAAACATAAGAATCTATCAAAAGAGCGTTGAAATGACCTTAAATCATTCAATAACTCTTGAAAAAGGTGAAAACATCATAAAAACAACTCAAATCTCTTCAAAACACTCATCAAGTATTGAAAAATAGTAAAAACACCATAAAACAACTTCAAATATGTTCAAAAGACAGGAATCATTGAAAAGAGCCTATAAATGATCTTAAAACATTCAAAAACACATGAAAAGGTTAAAACACCATAAAGACAACTCAAATCCCATCAAAACACTCAAAAATTAATGAAAAGTGATAAAAAAAACATCACAAAATAATCTCTAATGACTTGAAAACGCAAGATTTTATCAAAAAAATCTCTTGAAATAGCCTTTAAACACTAAAAAACACTTGAAAAGGATAAAAACACCAAAAAATAAAAACAACTCAAATCTTTTAAAAACCTCATAAACAAATAAAAAGGGAATATAAACATTATAAAACAATTTTATATCCCTTGAAAATGCAAGAACCAATCAAAAGAGCCTTGAAATAACCTTAAAACACGAGAAACACTTCAATTAGCTTAAAATACCGTAAAAGCAACTCAAATATCTTCAAAACACGTAAAATCCAATGAAAAATGCTAAAAAGACCATAAAACAATCTCAAATCACTTTAAAATGCAAGAATCCACCAAAATAGTTACAAAAAAAAAAAAAAACAAATGAAAAGCGTAAAACAAAAAAAAAAAAACAAATGAAAAGCGCTAAAAAACCATAACATAACCTCAAATAACTTGAAAATGCAATAATATATAAAAACAATTTTAAGACGCTAAAAAACAAATGAAAAATGCAAATAAACAACATAAAACAACGTTCTCAAATCACTAGAAAGCGCAAGAATCTATCAAAATAGTTTCAAAACACCAAAAGTTAAATGAAAAAAGAAAATAAACATAATAAAACAATCTCGAATCACTTGTAAACTAATGATTCTATCAAAATAGCCTTGAAAGGACTCAAAAACACTTCAAAAGGCTTAAAACACTATAAAAACATGTTAAATCTCTTCAAAAGACTCAAAAACGAATAATAAGTGATAAAACATCATAAAACAACCTCAAATAACTTGAAAACGTAAGAATCTATCAAAAGAGACTTGAAATGACTTTAAGACACTCAAAAACATATGAAGAGGGTGAAAACACCATAAAAACAACTCAAATAACTTGAAAACGGAAGAAACTATTAAAATAGCCTTGAAATGACCTTAAAGCACAGAAAAACACTTGAAAAGGTTAAAAACACCATAAAAAGAACTCAATTCTTTTCAAAATATTTAAAAACAAATGAAAAGTGCTAAAAACATCATAACACAACATCAAAACAGTTGAAAAAGCTAAAAATATCATTAAAAAAACTCAATTCTCTTCAAAACACTTAAAAAAAAATTAGAAAGTGCTAAAAAAACCCATAACACAACCTCAAAACACTTGAAAAGGAAATAATTTATCAAAACAGTTTCAATACACCTAAAAGTTAAATGAAAAAGGAAAATAAACACAATAAAACAATCTCGAATCACTTGTAAACGAATGAGTCTATCAAAATAGCCTTGAAAGGACCCTATAACACTCAAAAACACTTCAAAAGGCTTAAAACACCATAAAACCATGTTAAATCTCTTCAAAAAAAAAAAAAACTCAAAAATGAATAATAAGTGGTAAAAACACCATTAAATATCATCAAGTTACTTTAAAATGCAAGGATCCACCACAATAGTTTCAAAACACTTAAAAAGAAATGAAAAGTGCTAAACTCCATAACACAACCCCAAATCTCTTGAAAATAACCGAATCTATCAAAATAGCCTTGAAAGACCTTTAAACACTAAAAAATGCTTCGAAAGTTGAAAACACCATAAAACTAACTCAAATCTCTTCAAAACAAAACAAAACAATTGAATAATGGTAAAAACACCATAAAACAATCTCAAATCTCTTCAAAACACAATAATCTATCAAAAGAGCCTTAAAATGACCTTAAAACAATAAAAAACGCATGAAAAAGCTAAAAACACCATAAAAAAACTCAAATATTTTCGAAACACTGAAATACGAATGAGAAGTGGAAAAAAAATCACAAACTGACCTCAAATAACGTTAAAACGCAAGAATCGATCAAATGAGCCTAGCAATTACCTCAAAACACTCGGAATTAATGAAAAATGATAAAAACACAATATAAACAACTTAAATCTTCTCAAAACCTCAAAAGCAAATGAAAGAGGCTACTAAACATTATAAAACAACCTCAAATCTCTTGAGAACACTAGAATCTATCAAAAGAACCTTAAAATGATCTGAGAACACTCAAAAACATATAAAAAGGCTAAAAATATCGTAAAACAATCTCAAATAACTTGAAAACGCCAGAAACTATCAAAAGAGTCTTGAATTGATCTTAAAACACTCAAAAACACATGAAAAGACTAAAAACACCATAAAAAAAACTTTTATCTTTTCAAAACAATTAAAACTAAATAAAAAGTGCTTAAAACATTGTAACACAACCTCAAATTACTTGAAAACACAAGAATTTATTAAAATAGTTTGAAAACACTATAAAACAAATGAAAAAGGGTAATAAACCCTATAAAACTTTTCAAATGTTAATGGAAACTAATTATACTTCGTATCGACAAAGAGCAACAAGCTCAATGTCGAGAGGAAGAAGATTTTTGAAGGTACTCATCGTGTAGGAAAATGCAAAATCGAATGGATTCAAGGAATGCAAGGTGTGTTTACACCAAGCTCAATCGAATGAATTTAAGATATGCATTTGCTTTGATGAATGCAACAAGCTCAATGCTTGTGCTAGAGTTCGGATTGAATGCTTGGGCTCGGATGAATGCAACAAACTCAAGTAATGGTTCGGATTCAATTGAATTGAAGGGTGAGTAATGGATCGGATGGGTTGATAGATGAATTATTGAAGGAGGAGGAGGGAAATGTCAAAAATTTCAGAGGGTTTTGGTGGGAATTTCGTTTATGGTGGGAAGATGAATGGTGGGGGTAAATGATGATGGGATTGTGGGAATCATCAAAAGATAAAAACAAGATTCCGGTTTTTTTACAATGAGGGAGGAAATTATAAAATAAAGAGTAAATTGAAAGTTAAAATATTTTGAAAAATAAACCAATCTGGGTTGGTCTAGTGGTGTTCGACTCAACCTTCTTTTTGAAGGTCTTGGGTTCGAATACCACTATCCTTAAAATTCAGGTTGGCCACGCCCGTTGACTTCGGTCAAAGATTTAACCGATGCTGGGGGGGCGCCTTGTCAGTGTCAGGGGGATTAGTTAAGGTGCGCGCGAGCTGATCCGGATAAAAAAAAAAAAAATGAAAAATATAATGTAGGTGAAACACATTGGGGATTTATAGCCAAATGGCAATTGGCCACAAACACGCTCCCGTTTAGTATCACGAATTCCAGATTGTTTCCTTTCATCTTCCTGATTACATCAAAATCACGCGGACATCACCCCCATAAAATCGCCCCCCTCTCATCCTCCCCTCTCAACCCAAGAGCCTAACCACCATGTCCGACTCCTCCTCCTCCACCACCGCCGCATCAGCCGCCACGTCAACTTCCACGTCACCACCAGCAGCTGCAGCAGAAGCACCCAAACCCTCATGGGGCGACATCGCTGAGGAAGAGGACAACAATAAGCTCCTCGTCGATCTCAACGTCGAGGATCTCTCCCTCTTCGATCCTCCAAAATCCCTCGATGAACACAATTCCACCAATATCGAAGCCGTAAATCATCGATTCATCCATCAATTGGTTCATTGATTCTTTGATCAGGGTTTGGGGAGATTGATTTAGGGTTTTGTTATTGTCGTTGTGTGTTTTATTAGGTGACGAGCGGGGATATGCCGTACATATCGGCGAAGAGGTTCGAGGACCTGAACTTGTCTGAGGAGCTGCTCAAGGGGCTGTACTTGTCGATGAAGTTTGAGAGGCCGAGCAGGATCCAGGCTGCCTTATAAGATTTGTTTTAGCCGGGGATGCTGAGTAGGGTTGATCTGGAGTTGAAGGCGCCACAAGCGTTTGTGTGTTGTGCATACTAGGGAGTTGGTGCATCAGGTGGGGATAGTGTTTGGATTTGGTTTTGTATGTGTTGGTTTGTTGTTCGGAATGTGGAGCATGTGCTAGTTCATTGGTTTAGGTTGTGGGAAAGAGTCTCAGCCTCCTTTTCAAGTTTTATTTTCGTATCACCATCTTGGCCTATGGATTCGACAAGTTAGACAATTACATTATGTACTAATGAGAGGGTACATGAGTTGGTGACGCCTTGTCAAGAATCAATCAAAGAAACTTAGTGCTTCGACTTGCTTTCTAGATTTTATCATTAGGTCATTGAACACCTTGACCACATTGGGGGATTGATTCTCTTCCTAGAGCATATGTCTTCGGGCAATGTGTCAGAGTAGCTACTTAAGCTTTTCTTAGTGTTCTACGTGTACGGATCCACGACGAATTTGTTAATTCCTTATGAGATGGATCGAAAAATGAGGCTGTGGGTTTTTTTTTTTGTACAAGAAATAAGAGCAAGACATCTGTGTCTAGTATTTACGATATATTCCGTCAGATCAATCTCTTATATCCTTTCCGAAATGCCAATCCATTAGTCTGATGACACTTTCTAATTTATATGTGTTGGAAGTAAGTACCATTTATATGTGCTTAACAAATAGAATGTCTTGATGATAGGTAGAATCCTTGAAATGAAAAAGTTCTTACTTTGCAAGGTAAAATTATATGCAATTTCCTTTTTTCCGATCTCGCTTAAAGAGTGCCTTTTCACACTAAATGAGTGAATAAGTTATCGAAGCTCAAACTAGAGTAGATTCATCGTTGGGGTTCCTGGCTGTAATTTGTGTTTTGTCGACTGTTTATAGGCAAGGAGATATGTAGAATTTTTTCCAATTCTGTACCCATCTCATGAATATTTGCAAATTCTTGTTGGGGTTCCCGTCTTGCTTATTTCTTAGAAGGTAATTTTTGGATTTTCATTTTGCAAAATATGGAGGTTCTGTAGAAAATGGGGAAATACACTGGAATAACTGATACTAAAAGTTCTCTTCCAGACACCATTGCTGTTAAAAACAGGAAAAAAATTACAGCCCAAGTGATCATTGGGATAACAGGAACCCTTGAAAGGCTAATTCTGTTCGAGAAATGGTCTCTTAAACACATGAAGATCCTTGTCTGTGATGAGGCTGATCACATGCTTGCTGGGGTAATTCTCACTTTCATTATCTTACTTTTTGAGTCTACCTTGCGCTATGGAATAGTTTTCTAGCAAGATGTGATGTAATAGCAATAAACTTTGTTTGAAAAAGAAAATTGATGCTCATGAATTCGAGATGCATATTTATGCGACAAATTATTAGTCTTGAAGCTTAATAGTGCTGGTGTGTTGATAATTTTTCTTGCAAATCATAACCTATCCTTGCCATTATATATGATGATGGTATCTAATAGATCAACATTGTTTGCTGTTTGGCTTATTGACAATTATGCCTACTGTGACTTGTTTACTTGTAGGATGGGTTCCGGGATGACTCAATGAGAAATGTGAATGATATCAAGAGAAAAGGGGCCAAATGCCCGGTATGTCTTGCTTTTATACCTTCTTTAGTTCAAATTTAGTTTGAATTTATCACAGCGATGATTTTTTGGGATAAGATGGTCTTTTGATTCTTCATTTGCAACTTACAATGCCAAAGTGTTGCATTTCATTGTTTGTGAGAACTGACAAATCCATGAGTGATATGGTAGAAGTAACTTGAAGGTTGATATGAATTGACGACGTCCTTTAAAGAAATTCATCATCTGATTACATATAAAGTTGAAAGGATGGAGCATGGTGTACTAAAGTTTTGGACCGAGTCTGTAAAATTATGCTGGTAGAACTTAAGCTTGTTTCCAGGAAGCATGTGAAGGTTCTCTGCCGTCAAGAAACTGTTCTCGTTGTCCCAGATTATATTCAACTAGTCGGTCTCAGTGATAAACTAAGAGCAATGACCTAAATATTTTGAGCTGGAAAATGAGACTATTTGGTTTCATAATTTCTTGGTAAAAAAATTTGATTAATTTTTGTCGTGGAATCAACTTCATCAAAATATGAAGCTTATGATAGAACATCCTTAGGATTTGTCCCAACACTTACCCTCAAGCGGAAACCCACAGTCGTGGATAAATCACTGCTCCACCACAAACCATGTGCCAAACAAGCACAACTACAAATGAGGGTTGCAAGATTCAACTTGAGACCACATATCATACATCTATTGTCATGTTGAGATATTGGCTCTATAAAAAGGTGTACAAATTTTTAATCTTAATATGTTTTATCTTTTATATTTATTATGTAGTCGGATTATTAAATTGCGATTTGATTTGGAACTTATCCTTGGGCCGACGAAGTAGTGAAAAATGCCTAGAACACATGGTTTTGAATAATAAAGCATGACTTGTATGAAGTACAGTAAAGAAAACCCCAAACACTTCGTCACAACCGTAAAAAAGAGAGGAAAAAGAAGAAGAAGTAGAACAGAGAAGTAGGAGTTCAAAAGTTTGTTAAATCTTTGGAGGCTAAGGTTAAGGTATTAGGCATTATCTCCTCTAAGGCGGTTTCAGTGTCATCTAAGTTGTGATAATGCCTCATACGTTCAATGACTAAAAGAGGAGAGCATATTCTTCCCTCAAGCTCCATAGGCATTTGAGAGTTGGTATTCTACAAGCTGAAAACATTTTCTGGGCTTCTGCCGCAAGCTTAACCTCTTTGTGAAGTTGCTCCCTTGATCTGGAGTCTTACTGGTTATAACTTATAAGGTGCTTCCTTGGTTATCTTGATTTTTCTGTCTAATCATAAAGCATATTTTTTTACTAGTCATACAGCCAAAATTTGTTGTCGCTTATGGATCCTTCCTTGGCAGCACCTGCAAGGGTTTGCTGGAATCTTTTGCATGAATGTTGCTTGCTTTCTCCGGCCTTTTCCGCTTATTGGTTCACTCATATAAATTGATTACGGCTTGTCTAATTTGAATTCTCTCTAGAATGCGGTTTGTTAATAACCTCTTTATGATTGTTGCAGGTGCTTCTATTTTTCGCAACCTTTAATGAGCAAGTGCAGGACTTCACGCAAGGATAATGTAGGACCACAACCAACTGTTCGTTGAGAAAGAAAAACTTCCCTTGGAAACAGTGCAGCAATACAAAGTTTACTACCCTGACGAGTCGGCAAAGGTCCAAGTGATCAAGGATAAAGTACTGGAATTAGGAGAGAAAGTAGGACAAACCATCATATTTGTTCGCATAAGAAACATTACAAGCAGGTTGCACAAGGCACTTGTCAATCTTGGCTACGAAGTCACTACTATTCAAGGTGCTCTGACACATGAAGGCAGAGACAAGATTGCGAAGGAATTTAAGTATGGGTTGACTAAAGTCCTTATTTCTACCGATCTGCTTGCCCAAGGATTCGACCAATCCTAGGTTCTAAAGCTCAAGTTTAAACATTTGTTCTCTTTTTTGGCTTCATATGTTTATCGATTTCTCGACGATAATATTAACATTCCTTTCTATACCGATCAATTTGGTGATCAACTATGATCTTCCATGTAAGCATGACCATCCATCCGATCCTGATTATGAGGTTTATCTGCACAGAGTAAGAAGGGCTGGACGTTTTGGCCATAGCCGTAACAGTGGGTTGCTCTTATCTGCTTATTTTGACGTGAGTTTTCTTGCTTCTTCACATGTTTATGCGTTAGGTTTGTTCTGAAACTTTATATGGCTACCATTTCCTCCTCCTGTTCCAAATCATTCTACCATTGAAACCATGGGTTTGGCTTATAGAATCCGTGGCACTGCGGTTTAGGATATCGATTCCTTAGATCGCATCACCAGGATTTTATTTATTTATTTACTTTTTTAAAGGACATCACCAGGATAGTGATTCCCTTAAATCCTGTACCAGAAGATGTGCCAGAATGGTCTGAGGTATTGATTCCCTTCAATTGTTTTTGAGTATTTTGTAGAGATTTGAGTTATTTTTACGGTGTTTTTGTCCTTTTCATTTGTTTTTGAGTGGTTAGTATAATTTCAAGGCTCCTTCGATTGATTCTTGCGTTTTGAAGATATTGAAGGATGTTTTATGGTGTTTATTAGTGTTTTTCATTTGTTTTTGAGGTTTTTAAGAGATATGAGTTGTTTTTACGGTGTTTTTAGCTTTTACAAGTGTTTTTGAGTGTTTTAGGGTCATTTCAAGGCTCTTTTGATAGATTTTTGTATTTTTTAGTTATTTAATGTTGTTTTATGGTGATTTTATCACTTTTCATTTATTTTTGTGTGTTTTATGGTCATTCTAAGGCTGTTTTCATAGATTCTTGCATTTTGAATAGATTGAGACTGTTTGATGATGTTTATTAGCCTTTTTCAATTGTTTTTAAGTGTTTTAAAGTGATTTCAAGTCTCTTTTGATATATTCTTGTGTTTTCATGTTATTTGAGGATGTTTTATGGTCTTTTTATAACTTGTCATATGTTTTTGAGTGTTTGAAAAAGGTTTGAGTTGTTTTTATGATGTTTTTGGTCTTTTCATGTGTTTTTCTTAGTGTTTGAAGGTTATTTCAAGGCTTTTTTGATAGATTCTAGTGTTTTCAAGTTATTTGAAGTTCTTTTATAGTGTTTTTACCATTTTTTATTTGTTTTTGAGTGTTTTGAAGAGATTTGAATTGTTTTTATGGTGTTTTTTGTCTTATCATGTGTTTTTGAGTGTTTTAAGGTCATTTTAAGGTTTTTTTTTGATAAAATCATATATTTTCAAGTTTCTAAGGTTGTTTTACGGTGTTTTTATCACTATTCATTTGTTTTTGAGTGTTTCGTAGAGATTTGAGTTGTTTTTATGGTGTTTTTATCCTTTTCATGTGTTTTGTAGTGTTTTAAAATCATTTAAAGGCTCTTTCGACACATTCTTGCGTTTTCTAGTTATTGAAGGTTTTTTTATGGTTTTATTACCACTATTCATTCGTTTTTTAGTGTTTTGAAGAGATTTGAGTTATTTTTATGATGGTTTTATACTTTTCATGTGTTTTTGAGTGTTTGAAGATCATTTCAATTCTCTTTCGATAGTTACTTGTGTTTTGAAGAGATTTGAGGATGTTTTATTATGTTTATAAGCCTTTCTCTTTTATTTTTATGGTTTTCAAGAGATTTGAAAATCATAAAAACAAAAATTCTCTTTTTACAGTTTTAATGTCATTTCGAGACTGTTTTTGAAAGATTTTTAAGTTTTCAAATTAATTGAGTTTTTTTTATGGTGTTTTTACAAATTTTTATTCGTTTTTTTTAGTGTTTTGAAGAGGTTTGAGATGTTATTTTGGTTCTTAAGCAGTTTCATGTGTGTTCTGAGTATTTTTAGGTCATTTCAAGGCTCTTTTGATAGATTTTTGCATTTTGAAGAGATTTGAGTATGCTTTATGATGTTTATATGCCTTTTTCATTTGTTTTTTATGTTCTTGAGAGATTTGAGTTGTTTTTATGGTTTTTTTAGTCTTTCCGAGTGTTCTCAATTTTTAAGATCTTTTCAAGGCTGTTTGTATTGATTCTTACGTTCTCATGTTATTTGATATTGTTTTATGATGTTTATCCTTTTCATGGGTTTTTGAGTGTTTTTAAGGTCATTTCAAAGCTCTTTTGATAGTTTTCTACATTTTGAAGAGATTTGAGTATGTTTCGTGATTTTTATTAGCCTTTTGTATTTGTTTTTGAGATTTCTAAGAGATTTGAGTTGTTTTATGGTATTTTTAACCTTTTAATGTGGTTTTGACTGTTCTATGGTCATTTTAAGGCTTTTTTTTAATCGATTCTTACGTTTTCAAGTTATTTGGACTGTTTTATGGTGTTTTTTTCACTTTTCATTCGTTTTTAAGTGTAATGAAGAGATTTAAGTTGCCTTTATAATGTTTTTAGCCTTCACATGCGTTTTGAGTGTTTTAGGGTCATTTCAAGGCTCTTTTGATAATTGCTTGCGTTTTGAACAGATTTGAGATTGTTTTATGATGTTTTAAAGCCATTTTCATTTGTTTTTGAGGTTTTAAAGAGATTTGAGTTATTTTTATTGTGTTTTTAACTTTTTCAAGTGTTTAAGATCATTTCAAGGTTTTGTTTTTTTTTTTTTTGAGATGTTTGCGTTTTTAAGTTATTTGAAGTTCTTTAATGGTGCTCTTACCACTTTTCATTCTTTTTTTTTTTATAGTTTTTTGAAGAGATTTGAGTTGTTATTATGGCTTTTTAGCCGTTTCTTGTGTGTTTGAGTAATTTTAGATAATTTCAAGGGTATTTTGATAAATTCTTGCGTTTTGAAGAGATTTGAGGATGATTTATGATGTTAATAAGGCGTTTTCATTTGTTTTTGAGGTTCTTAAGAGATTTGAGTTGTTTTAATGGTGTCTTTTCAAGTGTTCTGCGTGTTTTAAGATCATTTCAAATCTCTTTTGATAGATTTTTCCGTTTTCATATTATTTGAGGTTGTTTTATGGTGTTGTTAACAATTTATTTCGTTTTTTAGTGTTTCCAAAAGATTTGAGTTTTTTATTGTGTATTTAGTCTTTTCATGTCTTTTTTAATGTTTAAAGGTCATTTCAAGGCTGCTCTGATATATTGTTTTATTTATTTGTTGTTGTTTTATAATGTTTATTTATTTTAGAGGTCTTTAAGTGATTTGAGTTGTTTTCTTGGTGTTTTTATTCTTTTCAAGGGTTTTTAAGTGTTTCGTAACGACTGTAATCGTTATAAAACTCGAAGATTTGAGCAGGAAGCAGTGTAATGATCGTTACAGGTGTCATGTATCGGTCAATACGCAGGTCGAATGTCCAGATTCAGTTTTTTTGATTCAAATTTCGAATTGTTTTCGGGTTTTATATAAATACGTGTATGTTTTCGTCATTTTTGTGGAGATTGTGGTCGTTTTTCAGGGCCTTTCGGCCGTCTTTGTCCTCTCAAAAATCCTAGTTTAGGTCATTGTTTTTTCTACGCCTTTGAAGACCAGATTTTCGTATAACGTTTTGGATCTCTTTAATTCTCATTGTATCTTCGTTCTTCAACGTTGTATTATCCTTCTTTCTCTATTTCTTTACAGAGATGGTTGTGATGTTGCGTGTAATGAAGATGTATGTGATGATGATTGGTTTAATGAGAGAGTAATTTTATAGTAGGGAATAGATTAATGAAATTCTAACTATTACGGATCATGAGATGAGTTAGATCACCAAAACCAGTTTTCTTATGTTAAGATTGATGCATGAAATCTGACTTTAATCCATTATATGTTATGACATCAAATGGCTTGAGCATCTATTGATGACATAACCTAACTATTAATCGCACTAAGTGATTAAATTGGTCGCAAATAACAATTCATGATTTAAACTCATTGTCATGACGTTATGATTGATTGAATGCGAACCTATATAGTTTGAGCTGATTGCTATTAATATTCATGTTTGGTACATTCTCTTGTTTTGAATCAATTTATTTGTTCCTAGCATATACGAGATCATCTGTATGTTAGGGATAAATAGGTTAGGTTAATTATACGAGCTTTCACAATGAATTCAGATTTTTTGTATACTCTTATACGTTCAATCATTCATCATCTCTGTTCTCTGAGCTCCTTTGATCCCCTTTTATAGGTTGAGGAAATTTTAACCTTTGATTGTACTTGATCAGATGTTGACAGCCTGTCTGTTAGCAACACATGTGACCCCTTTACTGATGTTGATAGATCAGCTTTATTTTGATCCTGGTATAATTTCTCCATATCTCAAATCTTCGATTTGACCAATCATTTGATCTCTGTCCAACCTTAGCAATCATCTCTTCTGCAACTTAGTCTGCACTCAGTACCGTTGAGATCTTGTCTGCACCCGATTACTGCTGCAACCTTGTCTGCACTCAGCGTTGTTGCAACCCTGTCTGCATTGCTGTGTTGGCCCTTGTCAACAGAATTGATCCTAGATACTGAAGTATTTGTAGGTCTTTTACTGTCCATACATATCTTAGCTACTTTGCTGAAATCTTCTGTAGTGGTCTGCATCTGGTGGCTCACAATGCTCTCCATCTGTGACCGTATGCTCTTCAGTATCAAACCTTCACTGCAAATTATTAAGCTGAATTCTAGCCCAAGCACACTAACTACTACATCATGGTAGATACCTCTAACTTTTGTACATCAATTTCTACACAAATGAAGGTATTGCATATTCCTATCAGAACCTAAAAAACTAGAATGTAATTAATCGATTTCTCTGTATTTTTATCCCATAGGAAAACACCTCAATCCATTTCTTCCATAAGTTATAGATTATTTTAATTTAATTTTGATCATTTAATTAGTTTCATCAGTAAAAAACAAAACCCCTCAAATCTTAGTTCTAATATTTATAATACTTCTTTATAGTGACTAAAAAAAGAATAAATAATATTGTGACCGTCCCTGTGAGTTCGACTCTTATTTTCCTATTATGTTAATTTAATAGTTTTAGAGTGAAAATGAGTACATATAAATTCTAATTTGACATGTCTACGACAGCGCGCAGTTAGCTTATGAATGTGTCTAAATTGGTCACTTATATGTATTGATAGGTTAATCTAGCTAATGAGTCAATCTATATTGGTAATATTAAGTAGCATAGCAACTAAATAAGTTATAGACCAACCTATCTTACTATAGTTTATTCATGATCCATTGACATATGAATAAGTAGACCAATCTATGTTGTTATTTTATTTATGTTTGGTATGTTGCTTATTTGATTCAGTTATCTATTATATGTATTCATGCTACCATGGTATGTAAGGTAGATAATTAATTTAGTTTTTAAGCTATCTTGATAATTAAAAGTCTAGTGAACGTGATTAAAGATATCCTCTTTATTCTCACCAAACCATTCATTTACAAAGCTATTAAACCATTCATTGACAAACCTATTAAACCTTTCATTTACAAATCAATAGTCATTAATATATAGATCTATGTCAATTCATTATCTTTAGTTTCGATGATTAATCTCTAAGGTGAGTGAAGTTATGAAAATCCTTCCTATGTTTGTTTCCTATAATCAACCTAATTAATCAATCCAGTCAATAGTTTTTTAGTTCTTTAGTTCTTTTAGCTCTTAATCATTAATATTAAAACAGTTTGCAATTTAATTACAAATCCCCCATATTTCTCAGTTTTTAGGTTAAGTGATTAGAAATTCGAATTTGATCGTTAATCACTAATGATTGCACTCTATATCTTTGTGGGATCGACCCCTGCTCATTCTATCAATACTAATATTTTTAGTTGGGATTAATCTGTAGCATAAACGACAACGCAGGTCAATTCTATTTGGAGATGATGCGCTATATTTCTTATCATATGATTAACTCTACAAAAGAACCCATTTTGAACCCTTTGTATATGAGAATGAAAGACATGCTTTTAGGATGTGGTGAGACACTCGATGTATAATTGGTTGGTTATGCACATACATATGGTGCAAAGTCTTAGGTAAAGTTTGTATTGTACATGTTTATGTTATTTATTTCATCATAAAAAAGGTGCCAAAAAAAGGGCTGAAAAATATCCAAAAAAAAAAAAAAAAAACTGTCCTTTAGCCCTAAAGAAGGCTGATTTTTTGTGAGTCATGGTTTTTTTTCATGTTTTGGATCTTTATTTTTCAAAGCACAATACTTTGAAGGGGAATGAGAACGTGATTATTCAGGTTTAAATCTATGTTGATTCCTATCTCATTTACTACCAAGCTCCACAAGACCAAAAGTCGGCCTCCTTTCATCCTACTTTTTTTTTTAATCTTTGCTTAAGCCACTAAGGATTTTCGTGCACACTACTGCTTGGGGGATGAATAAGTGTGTATAGTAGTTGTTCATGTAGGCTTGCTGTATTATTTTGATCGACACTTTTTCAATTCTATGATAATGATTGTTTGATATGGTTCTCACGATTATTATGGATATGGTGATAGTTGTCTTGTTTAGGTAATGGATTAGTGATATAAGGATGGGTTCATGCAAGTGTGTCGAAGAGGGAGAGATGAACTGACTTGCAGAATAGAATATATGAGTTATGACACTTGAACTATTTATTGTTAAAGTTTGACATGTTATATTGGTCTTGTTCTTTCTTGTGTAGTTCTTTTTTAGTTTTTTTGTTTTGTTTTGTTGTGTTTTGTTTTACTTAGGGACAAAAAAAAGCTTAACTTGGGGGAATGTGTTAAACACTTTTTGATGCATATTTTCCATAACTTTTACTATTGTTTTTCCCTTATTTTGTTTCATTTTTAGTTAGTTTTAGTATGTTTTATATTTTTTGGTATGTTTTCTGCTGTTTTCTTTGTTTTTATTGGCATGGAAAGAGTTTGGATAAAGTTAAAGTCAAATGAGGTGACGACATTAAAAAACATGTGATTTAAGGTAATCTGGAGCATATGTGAACGTTTTCTGCTGATTTGAAGATGGAGAAGTGAAGATAAGAAGGTAAGGAGAAGTTTGATTTAAGATAAGAAGTTTAAGAACGTTGATGGTCTATGCTGCTCGTGACAAAGTTCACGGCCTTGAAATTGGCTTGAATAAAACATGTTTCTGTTGCGATTTTGCTGGGTTTAAAACACATGTATTTTGTTATTTATCCTTTCTGCAATCCATTATTTTCAGAGAGCTTTTAGATCAGTTTTAGGCAGAAAACTCCACTTTTCATTGTTTTTTCACTTTTCGGTCATTAGATCTAGATTAGATTAGCTCATTTAAAGATCAGTGTTCATTGTTTGCAGTATGTACTTCTATTTCCAGAGGCATAGCTATTCCGCCAGAATCGTCATCGATATTTATATCAGTTATTTTGTTTAAGTCAAGTTTATTTAATCATGATTTGTGTTATTCATTCTTTGTCTATGTTTTTAATGTATTTAGATATGTGTAGTGAGTAATTTCATGGTTCGTACATGTGAATGGATCCATGATCATGATGCATGAGATATGATATGAACTTAATGCTTGATTTAGATATTGACGGATACGATATTGGATTAATTATTGAAGATGTTAATTGAGTAGCTTGATCGCAAATCTTAGTTCATAGTTTCAATTTAGTATTCAATCATAACACTTTATGGTTACTACGAAGCAAATCTTATTTAGGTTAACATATTGAACTCTATTGATGCCTAACCTAGATTGCTATATCACAATGTTATACTATTGAACTTTTTTGATGTTATATGAGATATGACTAGATCTATGTTCCATGTGAATGAATTAGGCTGCTAGCTTAGTTGCCTATTTGTTCATGTGAGTGTCGCAATACTCTTATTGGGCTAATTTATGTCATGCGTTCGTTATTATATCATAATAGTCCCAACCTCACACTATGCCTTAAATCATGATTAAGTCAATGATTGCTCCAAAACCATGGTGATATTTACATGTTCTTATTTATCTTTCGTCGTATCGTTTAGAACCTTAGTTATCCATCACTTTTAGTTCGTTATTATTGCAATCATCCCCACAATTTGAAACGGTACATTGATTAGGAATCATTCAGGAGTTATTTACAATTGAGCTTAGTTTTATACATATTGTCTCTTCTCTTCGTGGGATCAACCCTTTACTTGTCCTATCTGTTGTTAGTTAGTTTGAGTTGGGGATATCAATTTTGTAGTGCTTGCGACGAGTGCGGACACAAGGCATCATGGGAGGATACTCTCTCATCATTACCATTACTTGTATGATACGTGCGCTTGCGTTTTAGTAACTCACAATGTTTTAGTAACTCGTCGAGGACTTTTGTTCTCTATCTTTGAAGTTTACAGTTCTTTTATAAGCATTTTTCTTTCTTATTTCTTTCTAGCCTCTCTTTAATCATATCTTGAGCACTTATCTACACATGTATTTGTTGGGTGGTTTCTCTACAAAGAAAAATGTATCTTCAAGCACCATTGGAGAACAACCAACCAAACATTCAAGCTCCAATCAACTCTGTGGTGCAAGCGACGGTCCAAACGGCTTTGGCAGCAAGAAATCAAGGAGCTAGAGCCGAAGAGTATGCAAGATCAAGCTATGCCTTGTGTTTGTGAGGAGTATAGCGCTATTTTCACGCCCACTATCGTCGCAAGAAACTTTGAGTTGAAGCCGACTTTGGTAAGTATTTTCTGAGGAGACCAATTTTTTGGACATTCTCATGAGTGTCATAATAACCTCTTGGTAAGCTTACTCTTTCTCACTAAAGACGCTGAAGGCAAATGGTGTGAGTGAAGAGGCCATATGTCTCTATCTCTTCCTTTTCTCTCTAAGGGGAAAGACTTCAGAGTGGCTATTCTCCCTTTCCTTAGTGTCTATCACTACTTAGGCTGACCTTGCTCAAAAGTTCTTAGCGAAGTTCTTTTATCTCGCGAAACGGCCAAGGTTCGAACCAATATCTCTGATTCAGTTAAGTTCCTGTTTATGAAAATGATGATCACTGCAGAAACATAAAAACACAGAGTTTATACTGGTTCATCCCCAACTAAGTCAGGGATTTATATCTAGTGTAGAGGCACAATAATATACTATAACATCCCTAAATACAATCTATCACCTTTAGCTAGACTCTATTGCAAGATTCCAAACTTGTAAACCCTATTACAAGCTCGTTCACCTAGTCTACCATAAGACAAGGAGAACTACAATACAGACATCTCCTGTGTTGTAGTCGCCTATATCAGCCTAGACCAAGGTTTCTCTACGCAACAATCCACTCCACAAGTGATTGTTGTAAACCAACAACAATACAGACTCAAACAATGATACAAAATGATACCTTGTCGATTAGCATAGCTATGAGCACATTAGATTCGAGTATACCTTTTTCATTTAAAGCATCGAACCCCTTGATTCACCAAATTTGAATTTCACAAGAACACCTTGAAAAACCCTTTGCAATTTTTGTACTTTGTGAATCAATTATCGTCAGAATGTTTTTCGTCTTCCTGAAATGAAAATAAAATTTCATGGAGAGGTGGAGTCATGGAGAACGTGTCTAAACCAGAAAATGCTCTGGTAAAAAAACAGCCTGGCCACTATCGCACAAAAAAATAGGAGTTTGTTCAAAGATATTAACCGTTTTTGTGAAACCCTATGACCCTACCTCGTTTAAAATATTCTGCAGATTAAAAGATAATATACTGAAATAAATATCCAAATTAAAATACGAAAAAATCTTTTTTAAACCACTACGTGAAAATCAGGATTGTTGTTGAAAACATGTTCAAGGTAATTCAAATTCTGTGTGCTCAGTACTTCAACTAATAGACAAGAGTATCAACCTGTCTACAGATCTGCAGCTCCATCTTGTAATCTTGGTGTATTGTACTTGAGTTGTCATCTCTGTCTTGAAGTTTGATTACTTCCTTGATATGGAATCTTGTATCCATCAGATTCCCTTAAACTCGTACATTATACTTGCACATCATCTGTAAGGCCCTGAAATCCGACTTGCTCGGCACGTGACGCTATGTCGTCATAGACCCAGTCCATCACAAGGTCAATCGAACCAAACGGGTTTGTAGGTATAGAAGCTAAGGAAGCTACCTAAACAATACAAATTATAATTCAAAATGATAATATGCAATCCCTATTGTATTACAATATCTTGTAGCCTACAAGTGGTTTCCAATGAGCATTTATTATATTTCGGACAATAAGGTAAATATCTATGTGCATAAAATCTCACTCTAGCGTTTCAGCATTGCTTGGTGATGGATCTGCAAATAAAACACATAACCGTGAGTTAAAAGCTCAGCAACCAAAGTCTATGTATTCGATTTGTAGGGTACTTCCCCGACTATGACGATCGGTGAGTACCTGTAAAACATTTTTTAATAGCTGTAGGAAAATATGAACGCCATATCAAACCATACACATATTAAAAGCATAGACGCCATTGTTCTCTTTTATATTCTTTTCACTTTCTTAACCATCGCAAGTCCGTGTCCCAACCTGAATGGTAGAACTCAATGAGGACAGAAGATGAAAAGAGATTTTTTAGGCTTAGACGTTGACCTGGGCCAATTTCTCAATCACATATCATACTCCAAAATCATTTGAAAACTCATTGTCTTTTGTGTAACTGTTTCTGTTTTTCATAAATACTACGCATGATTTGGGTTCGCGACCCAAACTCACTACGTCTCTTGCGTGTATTTCGGTTTGCTAAACCCTCACTTACACGCCGAAGATCCCCTTGCAGAGGGCAGCCTTTCACCCAATCGGTCGATGCTCTGGCCCGCGATTTATTGTCGTTGCGCATATAAAGAGAACCACACTTGTCCTCTTATTAGCTAGATTTAACGTTTGACCCAGTCAAGTCCGCTTTGAATGCTCGTAGATCCAAAGAACCCGATCCCGGAGGATCCACTATACGACCTCATCGACGACAACGGACTTGTTCGGTTATCTTTAGTGTGTTATTATGTTTGTTGTAGAGTTCCTCAAATACAGATTTCCCGCATAATATGATATATGACATATAACATATATTCGGAGAATAAATAGCATACAAAGCATGTATAGTAACCACACATAACACATTTAGCGCTTCACTCATGTCTTCATCACTATGAATCAAAGAGTAATACAAAACAAGGACATACAGGAGCGTAAAGGAGTCAGCGCCGCAATGAGCAATTAACTAGATTACTACAACCATATCATATCATCAATGATCCAATAGATTAACAAACGCGTACTCCCTTGACTACTTATGCTAACTCTGGTTTGACCACTTGGCTGATCTTCGTGATGCCCTCGAATAAATCACTTTATACAGATGACACATAGTTCTCACTTTAAAGTAGATGTGTCTGCCTAATGAACGGAAGACACATCAAAGCCCAAAATCAAAAGATACTGCCATCACAAACTTTTGGGATATGACATGACTCCACCATTAACAACTAGCCAAAGTCTGAACAAGGTTTCCCCTTCAACAAATGACGATTCTTGACAACCACAAATGAGCAATATAATCACTACAAGTAAAAGAAACAATCATCCTCAAAATAGTACTGTAATACAATCAGGCAACTACACTGACCATCAATGTAGCCTAAGAACACAAATAAATATCCCAACTAGGGAGAAAATCAATGAACGTGCTAAACAGTAGCATGATTACTCCCATCAAAATTCTTATTCGTTGAGCCAAAATGAACCTAAAGGAAGATAGTTCATCTAACACAGATATCTGATTCCCCAGCAAATCATCACCAGCAACAATGGTTCTGATCTACAAAGATGAAGCAAAATCCATCCTAGTTTACTCAGAAGCTAAATCAGAATCTATAATCATCTCTAAATCATAATCCCTCAAGCTCCAAATTAATCCTAGCCCACCAAAAATTATCCATGCCTCAGATCACAATCAACTCAAATCAAGTCCAAATTCCCATCTTTCACACAAATTAACAAATAAACACACAAAACCACAATTGCCCATCGGCATCACCAAACACCCTCATTGAAACCCATTATACAATTCCCATCCATCACAACCCACAAACAAGAACAATACAATTCTCATACACACAGAATCACATCCTCGCCAACCCGACGGTATCACATCAACAACCACACTTCATAATCCTACAATCAGTCACACACTTCATGGGATTTCAAGGAAGGTTTAGTGGTGGTTATCTCCCCGGTGAGTTATTCGAAGCAAATCATGGGACGAAACAACGAAAACGATCAAGCGAGGCGTCGGGTCGTATCGGGCCTGTCGGGCCTGCCGGGCAGGGGTCGGGCCCCGCTGTCCGATTCCTGGTGTTAGGCCTGTTGCTCCGCCACTGTATGGGCCATGGTCGGGCTGCTGGACCTGCTCACATCCGTTGGTGGCGCGATGGAGGCAACGGTTGGCTGCGGCGGATCCGATGGCAGGCAACGTAGGGGCGGCAGTGACAGTGGCTGGCAGCTGCGGTGGCGTCGGGCTGGGCTGGAGCGACAACTGCAGAGGTTGGGCGCGGTGATTGGTTGCTCCGGCTGCGGCCAGCAGCGACGGCGCGTGGCTTGGCGACGGTGGTCGAGCTCGAGATCTCCTCGGATCACATCGGGGCTGGGGTGGCTGTATCCGTTCGTCGTCGAGGTCAGGCGGCAACACGACTGTAGTGTTTGGTAGTGATGATGGCAGGGTGGGCGGCGGTGTGCGGCGAAGATGGTGACGGCTGGTGGGGTGGAGGTGGTTGAGGTGGGTTTGGTGATGGTGGTGTCGGGTGAGGGAAAATGAAGTGTGGGTTTTGTAAGGGGAATAATGAGATGATGAGGAGGGAGTAGGTGTGATTAATCGACCCCTCTTAACGTCTCACAGACTGTATTTATCTGTATTTCGTATAATTTATCTCTCGATAATTAATCGTTGTCGATTTATTTATCCCAAATATTTTATAATCACGTTTCGTTCAATTATCTCAGATTTTCAAGCTTAAACCTGTGTCTCAAATGCATAATAATTTTAACGATGTAACGTTCATCGTTCATAAATTTTATTCGCACATTTATTATATTCGTACCGTACGTATATTTTATAACCATTATATATTTTTAAATTGAAAAATTTTTTGGGTTATTACATCATCAAACTTATAAATCATTAGTGCTCTACTGTTTGTCATCATCAAAACATCACAAGGTTCAACAATAATTTTCCATCAAAATCATTCATCCACAAAGTAGTACATGGAAGTAGTATTACAATATACAACCAAATATTGTATTACATCATGACAATACTCTGGTGCATAAAATGTCAATTGTTATACATATTCATCAGTAAAAGAGTACACATTCATCGGCATGCAGTGCAAATAGCGATGCATAAATTTTTCCCATGCTCCAATTTCTTCGGGTCTGTATTCTTAGGAGCGTTGATTCCATGTTTTCTCTTCAAACTGCTCTCACAAATCTCTACTTCTTGCGTATTGTCTTTGTAATTATGGAACATACATTAGTAGTCAATCAGGGTTCTTAACCAAAAAAAACCCCAAAATGAAAGATTCAAAATCAGTATTGTTGAGTCAAACCCCATGATGCATAGAGATTGAGGGATAGACAAACTCTAGTCTTAGAATGTCCTAGTATGTATCAAGACTGAGACTGGTCTTCTTAAAAAGTGAATCTGCAATGGATGTGCAGTAAGGCTAGTTCAGAGAAATACAGAAAGGCTGGTTCAGAGAGGAACGCAGGAAGGCTGGTTCAAAGGAATGCAGCAAAGCTGGCATTGATGTCATGAGTAAAGACACAGTAAGATTAAGCGTTTGGGCTTTTGTAGCAAGGAACGGTTGATCTTGGATTGCTTCTGATTGAAGAAGGTTATTGTAGCAAGGTTAAAGAATAGTAAGGCTGAGTCCAACATAAGGGTCCAGATGAAGGAAAGGTTGATCATAAATTGGTTCTGTGAGGTTACTGTTGCAAGGCTAAGGAGCAGCAAAGCTGAGTTCTACGGAAGGGTTCAGAAAAAGTCAAAGTTCACTTTTGTCTTTTGTATTGTGTTAGCGTACTTCTCTGCATCAACACCAGAGGTCGCAGGTCTGTGAACATGGTTCGAGGATGGCATGACAATGATATTTCAAGAAAGGACAACTTTAACAACGTCTAGAAATTTTGGGTTGCCTATAAATACAATGGCAATGCCTAAGTTTTTCGGTGGGATGTTTGAATCTCCTTTGCTCTGAAAGCAAACACAAGTGCAGTAAGGCATCAAGTGAACTGAGAGAGAAGTTAATAGCTGAAGATCTGAGCCAGTTATTGAAAGCAAAGTTGAATAACACTAGTGTTAGACAAACGATTTCATGAGGTTCTTTCGATTCCTGTTGAGGAGAAGGAAAGATCTTGTAATCGGTTTGTAATATCATTTACACGTTGTAAAGTGACAGGTTGATTATGAGCCTAAAACAATCACACGTAGTGCTATCTTCTTGATTTATCACACTGATAATCAAGGAAAAACTGGAGTAAGAGATATAGCCGTATTTTAGCTATATACTCTAACAAGTATAAAAACCTTTGTGTTTTTACCTTACTACTTTCATTAGCTTTAACCCTATTGCTAATTAACTTCGACCAACAATAAACTAAAAGGAACCAACGTCACTGCAGTAAGGTTCCACGGTACTGTAGTAAGGTAAAAAACAACTCTATCGTTTAACTAACTTTTGCCAGTTTAACAGTAAGGTTCGAAAGAGAGACTACTCCCCCCCTCCCTCTAGTTACACAGCAAGCTACATCTTGACTTTCAATTGGTATCAGAGCCAACCTTTTTAGGCCTAAAAGCTTTTGAAAAGGAACTCTATTTCATCTAGCTTGCAAAGAAGTTACTAACATGTGTTTTAAGATTCCAGGTGTTAGCAAAGTCTTTATTTCCCACGATGCTTTTTCCCCTCTCCTCATGAATCACAAGTTTAACCATTAGAAGAACAAAACAAGGTTTAATGGTAATCGGGCCAATGAAAGGCTGAGAAAGCGAACATTCAAGAGAAGACTCATTCGCATAGGACGATACCTGGTACATAAAGCATATCTCTCTCTCACGCTCACATAAGAAGCCTAAGCAGCAACCACCAATGAACAGTTACATCATTACTATGCTGTTCCCCAAGAAGCAGTTTATGGTCATATACACACCCCACCGTTTCATCACCCAATTAAAAAGGTTTCAGTTTTACTGTAAATAGGGATCCAATGCAAGCCTTTTTACCCTGTATGCTTATCCTACTGCGATAAATCTTTCTCTCTCAAATTCTCAAACTATCATACTCCTTGAAATGCTCTCAACTTTCAAAAACCCTAAAATGACACCTAAGGCGATCAAATCCAAGAACCCTACTGAATACGAATCATCTGAAACCAAGTTCCAAATAGGATTTGTGGTTGACTTCAACTCTCTTAATCGGGCCGATTACGACATCAAAGAAGTCGTCAATCTATTGAGGCTTGCAGGTCTGGAATTTGTTCTTGGACACAACAGTTTAATCTTTTTGGGATCAGTACAACAATTCCTAGACAGAAGAGAAGACAAAAAAAAAGGTCACCGAGGATGATGATCGGATTCAGATCTCTGGCAAAGTTGAAGACAGGGACCTCATAATTGATACAGAAACTCTACAACATGCACTTAAGCTCTCCAAGGAAGGGGATACCAAAGTTGATGAGGAAAGTATTCAAGCAACAAGGCTGCATATGCTGGGAGAAGAAGACCAAAATCACCCATTGGGAATAATGAGGGCTGCACTACCCCTCGAGTACAAACTACTCGTAGATGCAGTAAAGAAAATACTACTATCACATGCTAAAGATCAAGTTACAGAAGATCAATCGGGGATCATGAGTGTAATTCTCATGAAGAAGAAGATGAGTTGGGCAAACATTTTTCTTGAACTTTTTGGTTTGTGATAGAATAATGAGGGCTGTGATAAGAACTTTTTCGAAAGTATCTGGAGTATGGTCATTGAACATGTATTGGCCGTTCTTGTGAAGGAGGGCAAGAAGCTGAATGCTCTCAAGAGAATCAACTCAAAGGTCATTCTTAACTGGGGAATGAAATCTGCCAGTAAGGGTGCTGCCAAGGTTGCTACAACGGAGGCTGCTAAGACTTCACAAACGGTAGTAGAGTATGAAACACAAAACATTGCTCATCTCCCTCTGTTGCATCTGCACCTACCTCGATCAGAGCACTCAAAAGGGCCTTGAAAAGGAAGGCCAAGAAAGGATTAGCCAGGTGGAAATTAATCCTTCCCGCTGAGTCATCTCTCAACAGCAAAGCCTCCCAAGAGGCAACAACAAGCCCTGTTGTAGAGGAGTCTATCGTAGCAGACACCAACCCTACTACAACTGACACAGATGATGCTGTATCAACAAGAAGTCCCCCTCCTATAATTACCACTTCCACGAAGGTAATTGTCGAAGTGTTAAAGGACTTGCCACGTGAGACAAGCCCTTCTCCACCTCCTACAACAAGGGAGGTGTCCATCCCTTCTGCAACGGAGGTTGATGACGCCACAACCACCATCATGGAAGCCTTTCCACCATAAAAATCAACACCACTACACATACGAACAACCACATCCACAAACATCATCATAAGAACACCTCCAGATACACCACAAAGATCTCAACCAAACATTGATCCTAAAGTCAAAGAAAGAAAATTTTGGTTGAACAGCCTAAGCCTAAAAGAAGCCGGAGGTAGATTGAGGAAGATGTGCACTTGCAGTAAGGCTTAACATTGGAGGAGGGTGCCCATCTCATCAACCAAAGTCTTGCAACAACTCTTTCAAATTCAAATATCGAAGTTGAGGTTGCTACAACCATTTAAAGTGACATTGAAACCACTCAATCAACCTCAACCCTAAATCAAATATCCATCACCACCACAAGCCAAAATGTCCCTTCCAGACCACCTTCAACTTCATGCCAACTTCAATTCTATCTTTCATACTCTTAAATCGGTAAATGCTGATGGCACCCCTGTCGACACGTCCATGAATGCCTCAGGGATAGGAGTCATGTTGGCCATGAAATATAATGATAGCAACTATTAAAGCCAATAATTCTATAAGGAAAAAGAAGCTCTTCTAAAGTTTGTGATGGCTCCAGAGAAGGAAAGAAAGCTTCGACAACTGATCCAGAATGCCGTAAGCACCTTTCTGCAAGAATGTATGGCTATTATGACAGAGGATAGGATTTCTGGATGTGGCAATAATGCTGGTGATGATGATGACAATGCTCCTCTCCCTTCTGCACCACAACAAGAAAGCTTAGGTAAAGAGCTCATTGATATAGTTGCTGCAGAGTCTATTGCACAAGTCCTTACTACAATACATGCAGCAACCCAGGAGGAGGAAATCTAACTAAGTGAGGATGACCAGACTGGCATGAATCTTATTGTCGAGATAGCACTATGAATGCATTCAGACTTGCAGACCCCTTTGCATCATAATATTCCTTCAGCACACTCCATCACCACTGTTGCAAGGCAATTTTATGACATAATCAGTGCAGATCCCCTATCTGTAGTGTTCCTCAACTTACACCACCACGACAACCTATCTTTGCCACCTCAGCACCATCTCCTACTCAAAACACCACCACGAAATCACCTCTATCACCATAACAAGAGGTACAATCTCCAGTTGCTCCCTCAAACATCCAAGCACCACCAGTGACAGAAGTGTCTAAGACTTCTACACAGGAGAGTGAGCAACTACAAGTAGTGTCTGAGACTCCTGTAGCAGAGCTTGAGGCAATTGCACCTCATCAAGGAGATACTCAAGAAGTGCCATAGGCTCCTGCAGTAGTGTCTAAAGCTACTGCACAAGAAGATGAGCAAGTCACAAGAACCATTTGATGTTCCTGCAGGAGTGTCTGAGGCCACTGCACAAATGGAGCAGACAGTAATAGATATGCCAATCCATATCCATTGTGGCGGGAAGCAGAGACGATCATGTTGTATACTCGTTGTTAGCAACTAGAGTCTGGGCTGGAAGATACACCGATGATGAATCCAGCGCACGAGTGGAGCTTTATTTTGATCATCTGGGCATAATGCAAGGGAGCAGCTGATTTCGTCCTTCCGTGGGATGATCAAAATGGAGCTCCACCATGCGCGGATGATCAAAATGGAGCTCCACCATGCGCGGTTGCTATCAAGGAGTATACAATCACAATGTCTCCATTCCCCGCCACGATGAACCACGCAGAGAGCAGTATTGCGTTCGCATCAAGGTCACAGCGCTCGTCATATCCTGCTTCCCTGACATCAACCTTTGCAGAGCAAAGTAGCTTAGGCACAATGAGATGTCATTTGTCCCAGACCCGCACTGCAACAAATCTAGAAGATTTTAAAAGGGTGTTGATTTAAGTATGTATGATAAAGTATGTATGAATAACTATACGTTATGAATAAGTGGATGTTCTTCCTACACGGATTTCCACTATTCACTTCCAACCATAGACTCTAATCTCTATGTATGTATGAATAGGTGTAATCCTTAATGCTAATCGTAGTAATAATATATTACATACTAATAGTATTGAACAGAACCTAACTGTCATTAACACCATAATGCTATATATAGAGAGGTTTTCACAAAGGCCACGAATTAAGGTTCATGATCTCGCTAAGATCGACTCCACAAAAAATCTCACTCTCCCACAGATAGAGGGCATGGTTATGTGCGGAGTCAATCTGGATCTTGATCATCCAGTACCTTCCCAGCAAAGATGAGCATTTGCGGTCTGGAGAGATTCCCTTATCCTTGAATCTATGATCGGTCAATTCATATCCAACAAATCCAAAAATCAACAAAAACAAAAATTTATAATATGATATCTATAAAATTGAAAACATTATTAAACAAAGTGTTAGTTAATATCCTACAAATTCAAAAACCACAAAAAATCAACAAAACAAAAATTTATAACATGATATCCATAAAATTGAAAACATTATTACATAGTACCCAACATGATTTATTTTTAAATTTAAAAAAGAAATCAAGAACTAAACAATGACGCATTATTTCAAAGCAAAACAGTGCGTTAGTTCAAATCCAACGAATCCAAAACCCACAAAAAATGAACAAAAACAAAATTACATCATATGCTTCAAATTTTGGGACATTGTAACTAAAAATCAAAACCCAACAAATCCAAATCAAGCACCTGGGCAATCTGCTCGAACATCTCCATATCAAGATCCATCAAAACCATATCATGAGTTTCCTTAAATCCAATTAAGTTCTTGTTTTTTTGTTGTTGGTTGGATTCGATATCCGAGATGCTGATGAGGTTTTGGGTTTTGGGTTGGTGGTGGTGGTGAGTTACAGAGATCGAATAAGATTGGGGAGGAAGATGAGAGTTGTATGAAATGAAAAATATTTTATCGGATTGTATAAATTGAGAATTATTTTGTAAAACATGTACCCTAGGGGAAATTTCTGTAAGATATAATTGTTAATTATTTTTGTTTAATAAAATGATTGTACAAAAAAATATTTTTAGTTTTTTAAATAATTGTCAATTGCTTTTCTTTCCTAAAATATTTATGCAAATAATTGTTAGGATTTTATTTATTCATGAAGATCAAATTGTTTAATGTAATTTTAGTGAAATTCCCATGGAATACCATTTTAGAGACTTACTTTTAAGAAGGTACCATCGAGGAAACTATATTCCCACAAGATATCACTTTATCCAAAAACATCCAATCTTTCCTAATTTGTCTTTTTATCAATTTTTCCATCCTTCCATGATATTTTCCAATTGTTTGCTTCTCTTTCTTTCCCATTCCATAATCAATCATCATCTCCATCATCATCATCATCAAAGATCATCACTTTGATTTGCCTTCGCCCATGATTTTATTGTCTTTTGGATTGGGGATGTGGTGAGGAGAGTCGTGTCTGAACAAGTCAGATCCAAGTCATAAAGTAGTATGTCATTTTTGCACGGACATATTACTTTGTTGGCATACTACTTTTATTTGAAGTAGTATGTCTGAACTAGTACGTCTTCCTAGATTGCTTTCACCCATGATTGATTTTTTTTTTTTTTTTACAAACCAATATTGACATAATTGATTTTGCGAAGCCATACCAATACGCCTGAAACTAGTACGTTTGAAACAAATCAATTTTGACGTACTAGATTCTACATGGGCGTATTAGATTGTTTGGCACATACATACTGGTTATGTTTATAATAAGACGTACTAGTTTATTTGCACGGAGATACTAGTTATGTTTTAATCACGTGTACTAATTTATTTGCACAGACGTACTGGTTGTTGTTTTGTTGTGAGAATTGACATATGTGCTGGTTATCATTTTTAATTCAACTTTCCCTCGCACCTCCCTCACCAGCTACGATGATGGACAATGCTACCATCATCTTCACCATCACCGCCATCGAAGCCACTGCAACCAACTACGTCCCTCTCCCCTAACTCCTCACCACCCTCATCAACACCTCCCTCACCTTCGTTTGAGTCCCAATCTCCCGCTTCTCTGTTGTTGCGACAGCTGTATTTTCCTCGGCGTCAACCTTGATAATGATGAGAGTGATTGATGGGAATGATGCCCGGTAGAATTAAGTTGGGGGAAGAGGACGAGTGGCGGGGCGGCATGTAGGAGGTAGGAGAGGGAGGATGAGGACGTTGGCAGTGAGGGAGAGTGGGTGTGGAGGGTAGTGTGGGTATTTTTAATAATTTGGGATCTCATGGGAATTAAAATTAGTTGGTAGTACCTCCTTGGTATAAAATCTTCCAACTAGTATTTCCTGAGAATTGTCCCATAATCTTATATATTTAGAATTTAGTCTCGACTATTCAACTCGTTATCAAAGTCCAATTAATTAATTGGATAAAGATTCTTTTAATTTAGATAAAATTAAATGTGATAATTCTTATGTGGTATCATTTTGTAAACTTATTTTCAACGAGGTATACATGAGAATTTTAAGCCCCATCGGGTACTGCCACTCAAATCAGACTAAACCATTCCCTTTCCAAGGATATCTCGAACCAGGCGCCAGTGCTCTCCTATTCCGGATCCAGAGGAATCCAGAATCTGCTCCATCTCCGTCGATGGCCGTTGCCTGCTCCTCCGACAACCTCTCCCTCGTCCCCGTTGACACCAACCACCGCATCGCCACCACTTCATTCACCCCCCACACATCCTATGTCGAAATGCATGGTTTAGGCTCCTCCTTGAATCCATGGACTCAGTATAAGCAGCACACATTTCATTAATCCTAGAACCCAGTTATGGACTTGGCAAGCTCCGTTTGATGGGTCGATCTACGAAGTTAATGTTCATCGATTAATCCTAGCTAGAGGGTTTATCACTTGTGTGAATCCAGTTCACTTGCTCTAAGGTAGGGAAAATTAATTGAGATGCCCAACGAAATGGGTTTGTGTGTGGGGTTGGAAGAAGATTGTAGTGTTTGTGATGTATTGGGGAGTGCATGTGGTGGATTATGGAGTGTATGCGATCGATGTATTGTGGAGCGTACTAGTAGTTCTCTCCAAATTCCGATGGGCATAGTAGTAGTTTGAGAGTGTATGTGGTGGATTGTGGAGTGTAAGCGATCCATGTATTGTGGAGCGTAGTAGTAGTTTTGGTTGACTTACTATTAGTTTAGGACGGATCAATATGCGGTGTTGGAAGGAGATTGTAGTGTTTGTGATGGATTAAGGAGTGCATGTGGTGGATTATGGAGTGCATGCGATCAATGTATTGTGGAGCGTACTAGTAGTTCTGCCCAAAGTCTCGCGGTCGTAGTAGTAGTAGTTTGGTTGACTTACTATTAATTTCGGATGGATTCTCACGGGCCTATTAGTACCTCCGGCAGGATTCCTACTGATGTGCTAGTAGTTCCAGCGTAGTACTAGGCATAATAGAAGTACTATTGAGTATTTGGATGTATTACCTGGTCGTAATGGTATCTTGGTTGAATTTAGGATCTTATGTGGTACCTTGTGGAAATAAAATCTTTGAAGTGGCATCTCCTGAGAATTCTCCCAAGTTAAAGTACTTGATTGTCTTTTAAAACCTTTTAAAAAGTCGTTAATATCCTAAAAGGTAAGTTTCTAAAGTCAATCTACTTAAAAAGTATGGTTTGTTCCACATTGAATTGACGATTGTTTGATATGTTTCTACGATGCTTGAGTCTCTGATATCATTCCACATTTGATGATATCAAGTGACTATTATAGGTTCATTATTTCAATCCACGTTTGATGATACGATGAAATATCATAGTTGTCATGAAATGCTCAAGGATTCCACGTTGAAACATCGAGCGGTTTCGTGGAACTGTATAAAATTTATAATAATAATGGATAGATAAATCACAAGTGAAGACTTTTACACTTCTTTGATCTTAGTCATCCCTCCGCAGATCTTAGTCATCCCTCCCCACTCTGAACTCTGATTTAATCACAGCTCATGTTACCCCCTAAACAAAACGAAGCCTCAACTTTGACATGGAGAAAGTTGTATTTCATTAGTCTAATAGATTAGCTTAGGGATTTGTGAATAAGGGTATTTTTACGCTATTCTATGGTCAAGTTTAACATATGGTGTACTTCTTAACCGTGATTTTAGGATTTCAGTTGCTCTTAGCATGAATGGCCAATGGAACGAGCTTGGATTAGATTGAAGAGGCATAGCCCTTGCTAAGAATGAGTCAAGCATGAACAAGGATTTCGGATCAATTTGTTAACTTCGGTATGGACTTAGGAATATAGAATCAGGAATTCATGCTTGTCAAACAATCCATGTGCCTTGATCAGCAGTGGGAAAGCTTTAGTTGTAAACATTTTCTTGAGAGAAGATTTCCATCATGTAGTAGATAGGCTTCATTCACCAAACAAAGGCATTTTGATTGTGGTTGTAAGATACAAACGTCGCTATGGGAACATGATTTCTAAAATTGGCATAAGGCCACGCGTTCGGAACCTGTAACTTTGATTTGTTATATTGTGCTCGCGTGTGGTGTTTGCTTCACTTAATTGGTTTGGGATGGCTTGGTGGTTCACGCATCTAGGGAAACCCATTTCAGTGTTCCTGCAACCCCCATTTTAAGGCGCATGGGGGCTTTCCTGTGAAGGGAAGTGTTAAAAAATAAATATTATTTTGGCTCTTTTCTGATCAACGTAAAGCTTTTGTTAAAGTAATCTTGCAGCAATTGTACGAAGCGCTCTTGGATGTTGAGGTAGGTTTGTTTACTGATGACTAACTGTTTTATTCAAAAACTGAGCAGGGCTGCTTTATGATCGAGAGTGGCTTCTTAAAAGTCATGGCGGAGAAATCCTTACCCAGAAAAAGGTAATTCTCCACGAGTCTCTCTTTCGAATTAACCTATCACATAGTAGGCTCTCTTGTATGTGTCTCTGCAATTTGATTAACCATATATCTTAACTGTGGTGATTTTCGCAAGTGACGTTAAGAAAGAAATGCATGTTCATATATATATATTTGTGGCTTTTTAATTGTAGGGAGTTGTAAGTGCTCTTCTATTGCATTTTAGAGTTTTTAAACAGTGCATTAATACTAGAGAAATATATCTATATCTATGTGGCAATGTCAGTATGTTGTTGAAGCAAGATTGGTAGTGTGCCCAACCTAACATGCTTTTTTATGCTTTTTAGGTTCCAGACTTGTCCCTTATAAAGACATATATCGATCTCAATAGTGAAGTATTGATGGTAGAGTCACCGCGCTGTACCGGAAAGCTAAAAATCAATCTTGAATCTGAATATTGTCCTCACCGAAGAGAAACGATGGATCTCAATGCTCAAAGGTAAGGAATGCTGATCGGTGTTTTTGTGATTAACACCCCAAAAAAAACCCAGAAAAAGAAAAAGAAAAAGAACACTCCAAGAAAAAGGAATTGGCCGATGCATATGCCTAATCACCGTGATAATTGGTTATCTGACTTGCTTTTTTCTGAGAGGTGTTGTGGCATTTTGTCAGATTTGATGTAGATTCATGTACAGAGGATATTGATAGCTGGTTTAGTAAAGCTATTGCTCAACCGTGCATGCTTTTGAGGTGCTCAAGCTCAAAGTATTGCCTGAACAACATGGGAAGTGCAAGAGTCTGCAGGGATGTCGATTCCTCTTTGAGTTTTGTCAACGAGGCCCAATTTTTGCTAATATCTGAAACCAGCTTATCCGATCTCAATACCAGGTTATGCTCAAGTATGTTTCGACGATACCCACCTTGTAATTAAAATCAAATTCTCCACTACATGGACAACACTCTTTTCTGAATTAGATTCTGATCTAGTGATCAATATTTCCCTTGGGAGTGAAAATGAAATTGGTATATTCAATATAATTTCTTGGTGGTGCATATTTTTTCCTGGGAAATTGCGCAAAAATACCCACTGTAGGTTTCCTTTACATCTATATCAATTACAGTGCACATGTCTTGACGTGCAGTGCAGTTGTGTTGAGGTGCAGCGCACACATGATTTGTAGTAAAAAGTTGCAACTGTAGTTCACTGATACTAAATGTAAGTGAAACTTGCGGTGAGTGCAGAAAAGTAGGTTTCTCTACTTTAATAGTTATGACATCATAATTTTATTTTATCAGGCACTGCATCAGCTTGAAACAACTCCACTGAAATCGCTAACTCATGGTGGAAGTCCCAATATAACTTCTGTATCTTACTCCTAACATTTTGCCCTTTGCAAATTGATCTTACTCCTTAAGTTTAACTTATGTTTATGTGTTTGATTGTCCTCTGAGTTGTTTGTAGCAGTAGGCTCTTTTTAAAACATTGAGAGTTGTACTGATTCTTTCAACAAGTCTTTATACAGCAACTCAGTCTTGGATTTAACTCGGTCTTGGATTTGCGGAATGTTTTCGCTTGTAGAGTCTTAGTGATAAGAAGATTAGAGAGAACATTCGTATAAAGGGATGGTCTAGGAAAAGCGGCAAAAATAGCGGTGGAGTTGTAAGGACAATTCAAGAAGGAATTAGAAATTTATTCTAACAGTTAACAACTCTGGAATCTGGTCGCCCTTTTCGTTATTCTCAGAATTCCAAGTCAGTTTCCAGATCCATGACTTAAACTTTATTTTCCTTCCGTGCAAAATATTATTATCTTACACTTCCTTAGAGATGCCAACAGCTCTACACAACTCAATGACTGATTCTCTTATACTGTTATTTCATCTCGTTCTTTTTCGAATGAAACTTAAATATTGTTCTTGGGTGACATTAGATGGCATTGATGTTCATAATCTGATCTCCTGCTAGCAATTTCAGTTTTGCAGGCATAATGATATGGCAATCTTCTGAATTATTGAGTTGACTTGTATTCTCACTTGCCGGTTTCATCGTCGTTTTTCTTTGCTGCAGAAGTTAAAAATGGAAGGGCACTACTTGAAGTTTCAGCGACAAGATTCCGTGCCAACCTTGTTATATCTGGAGGGAAGCCATATGATGAAGATGAATGGACAAGAGTTAGAATTGGAAACAATGCTTTCACAGTAGGTCTTCTTACTAATCAGAACATTAGATTCTTCTGTTTTAACATGGCAACACGTTTTAATCAAATATGCAAGTGTCTCCCTAATGGATAAGGACAATGAAACCATATATGAAAGAAAGCTCATGACTACTGAAATTTTTTTATTTAAGCCACAGAATATCATTGGAGCCTGATATAAGTGAGTGCTTGTTGTGGTGGCAATGGGATCCTCGATTATTTCCAGTTTAGCGTCACAGCAAAATTGCTTTTTTGCATAAAGAAAATGATAAGAGAGATATTTGGATGAAATTTTGAGTATCCTTTTGAACTTCCAAGATGGAATCTGTTCTCACTAGTTTTGAAATTGCAGTCACTGGGAGGATGCAACCGGTGCCAGATGATCAATTTTGACCATCAAGGAGGACAAGTTCTGAAGTCGAATGAACCATTGGCCACATTAGCATCGTACAGAAGAGCAAAGGTGAGACAATATTCACCTTGCTTCTTTCTATGTTATGTTCTTGTGTGACCTGACAATGATAATTTGGGCGAAAGTAGGGTAGGATCCTGTTCGGGATACTGCTGCGCCGTGACATTAGCAATGCGTCGAGCCAGGAGTTCCAATCATGGCTTCATGTGGGCCAACAAGTGCATGCTGACTGATATAAGTGGTTTACCACTCTGGCTGGTTGCCTTTGTCCTGGTGTAAATATCCAATGTGACACTGAGAGGAAGTGCACAACAAACGTATAGTCTTAGAGCAAATCCAATACAATAGGCAAATGGATTGCTATAGTCAAATAATAACAATGGCTCAAAAATATGACACTCCAGTGTACATGCTATTTCATGGCAAATTTAACATTTTGCTAAATGTAGTGTCATATATGCTTATGAGAATAGCCATGTGATTTTTTGCCTATTCACAAAATTGATGTACAAATCCCTACATAAAGAAAAAAAACGTATGTGTCCATTGATTTATCACATTGTTATATTATAGCACGAATCCCATTGGAGCGACATTGCTAAATTTTAACAAATTAATATTATTCATCGATAAAATATAACTTCGTTTATATCAAAATGGCAAGTATTTGAATCTGTTTCTAACTTGGATGCTAATCGTTCTGATTTTCTCATATAGTGGTTCACTTGCGTACCTTATTTTATTTGGAGTAAAAATGAGGATTGACATGATGATGTTTCATCATTAGTCTGTTATTATCCTCTACATAAAGGAAAGCGTAAAGGCCGTTGGAAAAATTGGGTTTTGATCCAAGTTTAATTGCGTTTTAAAATGGGTCCTACTTATTGAATCGGGACGACTTTGGGTTTATCGCGTCTTCTTTGTGAGTAGATACGCATAGTGTATTTATATTCTCAAAATCAATTTGGGATAGTATGCTATAAGTCGAGGATCAGTGGAAAGAGGTAGCATGTATAAGTTGCATCTACATAGTAAGGAATGGTTTAGGGAATTAGCGGCGAATACTCTGCGATGCATCTGTATAGTAAGGCTATTTCATGTTGCCCCAATGATAATAAGAAAGCCGGTGATGTGTTGCACTTAGTTTGCGAGCTTGGCTATTTCAGGTCCTTTGTGTTGCATGAATGAAAGCCTTATTTTGCCTTTTGAACAATATGATGTAGGAACGATCTCCAAAAAGGTGTAGGAACAATATAGTCGGTTTGAGCGGAAAATGATTGTGTGTAGACAAGCATGATCAATTGATGAGGTTTGGAGTAAATGTATTGTAAAATTTCTCTCATGGTTCAAAAACCATGTAAGTATGATGATTTATAAACATACTTGAAAAGCATTATATGTTTTAGAGAATGATCATCTTACTTACAAGAGAATGATTTTGACTTCTTTTTTTTACTCTTTCTCTATGCGATGAATAGCTATCCTTTCGCACCCTTGGTTTCGTACATGGAAAAATAGACCACCCTAATTCCACCAGGAATGGTTATTCATCGAATGACCTCACTAAACTCAGACGCATGAACTTCTGAGTTCTCTTCTTCGTACAGGGGTGCTTCCTCTAGCTCTAACATCCCCAACTCGTCCATTAGTCTAGTTCTCGACAGTAGCTCCCTAGTTTGCTTTCTTCAGTAGCGTCAAACTAAGCTTCCCTTCCGCGTTAGTCTAACATAGGCAAGGAACTGGTTATCTTATCCAGACCGGGTGTATCGTAGATTTTAGAGAATAATGTGTTTGATGACATGATTAGAGCACTTGTTCTTGGACGAAAGAAAAAAGTCCAATTGTATGACCTTTACTTCATCAATGGGTTCAAATTTGATATTTATGTATACAGAAAGTATAAAGACACCATAAATTATGGTGTGTGTCTTAAGAGCAAAGGAGTTAGAGGATTTTATGGAATTTTCAAGGCATTTATCGGTTGGTCTATAATGGGGCGAATAGATCTTATGTCATGATTATATTTCAATGCAAATGGATTGATACTCGCGTCCGGGATACGAATGTGCATCCATCTTACAAGTTGGTTGAAATCAATAAGATGAAAACACTTCACTGTTATGATCCCTTTATGCTAGCATATCAAGTGCAACAAGTGACCTATATAACATACCCTGGGGCAAAAGGGGATCGCAAGGACTGGATGGCTGTATTTAATAACAACGCAAGAGATTTGATAGATACTCCAAATGGTGACACAAATTTTCAAGATGATGTGAATATCGAACCACCATCTCTCTCTTAAATAAATGTTGAAGATGAAGATGATTAAATGGACGAAAATATGGATGAAGAAGATCCAAATTTAGGCAATGAAGATGAATCAGATGAAACAGAAGAAGACGACAAGGAGATTACGATGAAGATGACGATGATGATGAAATATGAGAATGATTTTTTGTTTTCCCTCATGGTGGAATTAGAAGATGAGATCGAGGAAAACTGATGTCGCCGCCATCATTTTGTTGTTGAAACGGTACACGTTTAGAACAGTGCACTGTTTGTGTATCCGATCTCCTGAAATTCAAGTGTTGGTTTTTTGGGCAATTTTTACATCAATGTGCGTTTTTGTAACATAATTGTAAACACCAAATGCAAACAGTGACAATGGCAGGTACCAGCGACGTAGGGCAAATGCACTTTTTGTCCCGAGGATGAAAGATGCGACGTCGACGAACGACTGTGACTGTTAGTAGCAGCAGTTAAAATTAAAGTTTGAGATAATGATTATAATTTGTAATGGATTGTGGGAAAAAAAAAATCATAAAAACCACATGAATTATTCAACAGTGACACATGCCCCTGTAAACTTTAAAAATATAGAGATGACCCCTTATCAAACCATACAAATGATGTTTCGTCCCAAAATAATTTGATTTCTTTTAAAACTAACGAAGAATATACAGGTGACACTCTTATGAACTTCTTTTGATGTTATTTTATGGAAAAAAATATGATTTATTTTAACGATGAAGGATTTAAGTGTTTATTTGTTTACTTGATGGGATCATTTCTCATGATTCAATAATTCAGAGGGTTAAATATCAATTTCTTTAATTATAATAATTTATTTTCTAATTTTAAGCGAGGAAAAATAAGGCCATACTTTGAATTTTAGTAATAAAAGTTCTACATTATGACCCATGGATTATTGCTGAAGTTAAAAGCAACTAGTGTTTGATAATTATCTCTACACTTTCCCACAACATTATTTTTACAAAAAGTCTGCCACCTCACGGGTGTAAGAAAACCAACAAACCAAAATGGCATCTGTCTTATTCTTTGCCTTTATTTGAAATTTAATTTTGGGGCATTTTGTGCTGAAGGATGATTTTGGGTTTTTTTGTTCATTATAACTTCTTTCATTTCTATTACAAATCGCATACGTATTACTATGACACGTTTAATCTGCTGTAATGCATACGACGTGAGGCGGAGTATAAGGAAAACATACATGTGAATTTTTGTATATTTGTCATCGAGATTGTCATTGTCAAGACAATTTGTTACTACAATATGCATTATTTTTCATGTTTTGGTTATCCAAACCAAAACCGCCCAAACTAGTAGCAATATGCAGGCGTTCTCATTCCAAATCGAAACACAAAACCATTCTCATTCCAAATCTAAACCCAAAACCAACTCAAATCGATTATCGAATCCAAGTCGAGTCTCAAATTCATCTAATCAGCAAAAAATGGAGCGCAATCAAAACTGACGCACTATTTCTCATAACTGATATATTGTTTCGAAATAGGGCGTCAGTTCAACAAAACAGTGCGTCAGCTCAAAAATCAAAAACCCCCCAAAAGAGGGTATTGAATACTAAAAAAAAAAGCACCTAGACTTAACAAGATTATGTGAATACCCAAAATTATTGTCATTTTATTTCTATTTTTTCATATGTAATCGAATAATGGAAAAACACCTGGCGTACTATTTCTCATAACTGGCACATTGTTTCTAAATAGGGCGTCAGTTCAACAAAACGGTGCGTCCAAAACGCATCAATTGAAGAGAATCGAACTCGATGGCATCTTCATCAGCATAATCATCTTCATCTTCTCCAGTCAGCTCAAAAATCCTAAAGGAGAAAGAGCACAGGCACATTGTTTGGAATAACAAAGGCACACTGTTTGTAATAGTAAAGACGGACTGTTTAAAACAGTGCACTTGAACAATCAAACAGTTTGTATTTACTATTTCCCAAAAACCAACACTGAGAACAGATCGAACAATGAATTTAGCACATCATCATCACAGCCATTTTCTCCAACACATCACCACCCTCATCCTCATCATCCATGACCTTTACTTCTCCGATACCACTTTCGAGGAAGGAGAGGAGAAAGTGGGACCCGAGCGGGTTGGTTAATGCTTTGAGTTAGTGATCGAGTTTGGGGGAAGTGGTGGTGGTGGCGGTGGGGATGATGGCCAGAAGGATAGGTGGCGATGGACGGGGCGACGGGAATGGGTGATGGGAAGGGACGATGACGGGTGAAGTTGAAGAAGAGAGGAAGAGGGAGAAAAGAGAATGGAGAAGTGAGATTGTATGTTTTGGGATTTTTTTTTTAGGGTTGTATCTTTTGGGATTATATTTGAATAAATTATATCCTATATGAATTTTTTGAATAAATAAATATACAAAACTATCTGATGGTATATGCCATGTGAGACGGCGATACACCATCCATTTTTTTTAAGCATCTTTTACTAAATTTTTTTTTTGTTTCTATAAATTGAAACAAAACAGAAAAAATCACAACAATCTATTATATATTTAAGTGTAAATTATCATCCATATTATTTTTACATCTTATTTGCCAAGAAGTCACCCTTTACTTATAAAATATCATTTGACCTTATTTGATTTGATTTTAGGAATGATTTATTGTTTTTTATTGAATTAAACTCTTTTATTTTTAATAGATGACTAATTGATAAATAAGATAATGGAGTATGATCAATTCCTAAATATTTTAGCTTTTAGTGACTAATAGGTGATTCTCTCTATATCTAAATACACAAAATCATAAAAAAAAAAAAAAAAAAAAAAAAAACAAAAAAAAAACTTCTATTCATTTATCACGATTTATCGGAACTTCATTTAATCTATATCATAACAAATCCAAACAAAAAATCACAATCAATACAAAGCTCCATAATTTAACACATAACATATTAAATAATCACACATTCCGCGCAGCGTGCGAGAAAGTATCAGAACTGTTCTTGATATTCCTTCCATCCCAAGAGAATTGCAACCCTTGCATACGTGGCACAAAAAGTTTCTTGTGTTACAAATGTCAGCGAGACGATCAAACGTCGTTGTACATAAAATTAACGCGAAATATTAATGATAGTTTAAGTAGTGTTGTCCAACCCTGAACCGTTATGTAATTTTGTTATATCATAAAGATGATTAACAAAGCTACACTGTTTAACAATGCAGTTGCTACCTAATTTTGCTTAATAGTGCAGTTGCTGAAGAAATGACAATTTGTAAAATGAGGCTAATGTAACGTTAGCCAACTAACTACCGCGATCTTCTTTATAACCATTGGATCAATTAGATTTTAAATTGCCTTGACTTTTGTTTCATTTTGTTCTTTGATTCAACGAGGCGGTTGTGATAGCTAGTTGGTTAACGCTGCACTAACATCTTTTTTTTGATTTATTATATATATATAATTACATAAAACTTTCAGATGGCAAACTATTTGCATGGCAAACGACATGGCGGCGTGGCGGCATGACAGAGCATATTAAACTTTATTAAACTAAAAAATCTTTATTTATTAACGATGATTACGATTTCAACGGTTTAGATTGATTATGAAAATAATCAAATCTAATATAATTATTAGATTCAAATTTCAAGACAACAATCCATGAAAAAAATATCATAATCCTAAATCATAATAAAAAATCATATTCAAAATCCCACGGATAAGAATAAGATATTGTGATTAAATAACTACATATGTACAAATTCATAATTTTATTAGTTCTTAACTATACATAAACACATAAACGTATCAATAAAAAAAGATAAAAATCTACACAGATATTATTGGTTCAATTATTTGTGACAATTAGACAAATGTTTTTTAAGGTGGAAAGTATACAAATATTTTTATATTCATCGGATTGTGTTATATACTTTCAATAATAATTAATTAGGTTAATATTGTTCTATTAACTATTTGGCCTCTTTTGATTCTCTAAAAAGAATATTTGATAAAAAAGAATAATGTATTGAAATTGTAACTACATACTTACAATGCGTAATTTTATTAGTTTTTAACTTTGATTGAACACATAGCACTAAAAAAAGATAACAATCTACCCGCGTTGAACACAGGGCAGTGAACTAATGACAATCAAAAGATTCAAAACTTCGTGAGCAGCGTTGAAATTTCACACGACTGTGGAGGATTCCCTTCCAATCTCTCCGCCCACTTTTCAATCACCAAATAGACTCAACAACTAAGGTTCATCGTTCTGTGAATCATTGTTCAACTCCATCATCATCATCGGAGCAACGAGTTTCAGTGTACAGCAGCCCATGATGAACCTTACAACAACCCTCATCATCATCATTCCCGTGTATTCCACTTCGTTCTCCTCCAAAACCATCCCTGTCAGCACTCCAAATCTAGAAATTCATCCCGGGAAATGAAAGCGAGAGCAAATATGGCATCGAGAAACAAATTGTTGGATTGGCCGAGTGCCGGTGAAGGAACAATGGTGGAGGAAGTGTTGTCCAAGATAAGTGATGAATTGATGATGAAACAACTATTTTTTAAGTTTCTTATCACTATTCCTCATATCAGTGTGCTAACACTTCAAAATTTATTTCAGGATCTTTATCTCTAGAGAAGAGAATGCTCTTGTAAGGAAATGCTGGGAGGCGAAGATGAACGATTGCATCAAGGATGAGACCCATGAGTTGCAGGCAGTCTATGCCATGAACAAGAAGGTTCATTGGGTTAGTGATTTAGTCGAGCTTCAGATCAAAGCGAAGTGGGTCAACGACGAATGGAGGATAAAAGCTCAGCACGCACAATAGAGTAGGAGCAAAGGTGTGACGAAGCACACCCAAAGATCTGTCTCTTTGGTGCATGTCTACAAGTAAATGGCAAGTATTTATATTTTTCTAGGTTTTCTCAATTTTTTAAGAAATTTGATTTTTTACTGCCTATTAACCTATGAAATTGGTGACAGACAAAGAAATTGAAGAGGCCACCAACCCATATTGAGCTTCATGTGCAGACCCATTAGAAGAAGAGCGCTATAGCAAGCAAAGATGGGGAGGTGGAGCTATATGATGAGAGTGCACAGGAATTAATGATATGTTTTAAGTTATCTTATAAAAGTTATTTAAATTGTCTCAATTTGTTTTAACTTTTCAAAATGAGATTTGAACTAATTGAAAGTTTATTTTTTATTTTTTGAATATAGGTGAGATATGCAGAGTGGGAGAGGGAGTTGATAGAGGAGTTTCTGGCGACTCAAGAGCCCGACATGCAGCTGACATAGGAGCAAGAGAGCCATATCAAGTCTCAGGCGTATTTGGAAGCGGCTGGATGCAAGAAGGGATGAGTGTATGACATTGGATTAGCCAACACCCCCTACTACTCGAAGGATGCTCTTTCCTCGAGTAGTAAGTCATCTCCCTCTTCTGTTTTGGATGCTCGGGTGACAGTATTCGAGACTACCTTGATTAACCATATTCCCAAGAAAGAGCATGCCCCAAGGTCTCTTACTATAGGCCTATATCTTGCTGCTTTTTATTGTGCAAGGCATTATCCAAGCTTCTTTCTTCGAGGCTGAAAAGGTATTATCTTCCCTTGTCCATGATTCACATGTTGCTTTTGGGAAGGTGTGTATTATTGGGGACAATGTTATGCTATTTCAGGGTTTAATTGGATCTGAAAACATACCTGTCCTCGTTGTATGGTTAAAGGGGATCTAAAACAGCTTATGATTCCTTGTACTGGAGCTTCCTTCATGACCTTTTGAGCCACGTGGGCTTCCTTGATAGATTAATCCACTGGATTATTCTCTATTTGAGTACTGCTTCCTTTTCCCTCCTTGTGCATATTGAGATATATGGTCCTTTCGAGGTGGCAAGTGGATTAACACAGCATTATCCCATTGCTCCATGTTTTCTTGTAGCTGTTACGGAATATCTTTTTCGTGCTGTTAAGCTTATGACTAGCTTAACTGATTTTGGCTTCCACAATAGCTGGTTTAGTTGTCGTTGGCTGATACCTTGGTTAACTTTTGCAAACGACATTTGAAATTCATCCAGCTTATTAAGGGAGTGCTTGAGCTCTTCACAGGAACAACAGGCTCGAAAATGGGTAAAATGAAGACAACTCTCTTTTGAGCAGGTAGGTCAAGGGAAAATGATCAATTGATGGCCAATTTTCTCGGCTGAACCTAGTGATCAGTGTTAGGTCAAACCCATGATGTATAGAAATTGAGTGATAGACAAACTCTACTCTTAGAATGTCCCAGTATGCACCAAGGGTGAGACTGATCTGCTTAGAAAGTGAGCCTGCAATGGATGCGTAGTAAAGCTGGTTCATAGGAATACAGCAAGGCTGGTTCAGAAAAAACGCAGTAAGGCTGGTTCAAAGGAATGTAGCAAGGCTGATACATTGAGGTCATGAGTAAAGAGATAGTAAGGTTTGACATTTGAGCTTCCGTAGCAAGGAATGATTGATCCTGAATTGCTTCTGGTTGAAAAAGATTACTGTAGCAAGGCTGAAGAACAGTAAGGTTGAGTTCAACAGAAGAATTCAGATGAAGGAAAGGTTGATCCTGAATTGCTTCTGTGAGGTTACTGTAGCAAGGCTGAGGAGCATCAAGGCTGAGTTCTATAGAAGGGTTCAGAAAAAAAATCAAAGTTTACTGTTGCCTTTTGCATTATGTCAGCGTACTTCTCTGTATCAACACCAAAGATCACGGGTATGTGAATATGAAGGACAACTTCAACGACGGCTAGAAATTTGGGGTTGCCTATAAATACAGTGGCACTGCCCAGGTTTTTAGTGGGATGTTTCAATCTCCATTGCTCTGAAAAGAAACACAAGTGCAGTAAGGCATCGAGTGAGATGAGAAAGAAGTTGATAGCTGAAAATCTGAGCCAGCTATTGAAAACAGAGTTGAATAGCACTAGTGTTAGACAAAAAAATTTTAAGAGGCTGTTCTGAGTCCTATTGAGGAGAAGGAAAGATCTTATAATCGGTTTGTCTTGTCATTTACTCATTGTAAAGTGACAAATTGATTGTGAGCCTAAAACAATCATATGTAGTGTTATCCTCTTGATTTATCACACTGATAATCAAGAGAAGACTGAAACAAGGGATATAGTCATATTTTAGCTATATACTCTAACCAGTATAAAAATCATTGTGTTTTTGTTTTGCTGCTTTCATTAAATTTAATCCTACTCCTAATCAACTTCAACTAACAGTACACTAAAAGGAACCAACGTTACTACTATAAAGTTCTGCATTACTGCAGCAAGTTCAGAACAACTCTACTGTGTAACTAACCTTTGTTAGGTTGACAGAAAGGTTCAAAAAGAGAGACTATTCTTCCCCCTCCTAGCCTCACAACAAGCTATCTCTTGACTTTCAATTGATATCAGAGCCAACCTTTCTAGGCCTAACACCTTATGGAAAGGAACTCTACTTTGTTTTAACTTGCAAAGAAGTTACTGATCTGAATTTTAAGAATGTCAGGTCGAGAAAAGGATAAGAATGACAGAACTCGAAAGAAGACTTATTCATATAGGTCTATCTTTTATATATGAAGCACATCTCTCAAAGCTCACAAGAGAAGTTAAGGTGATGTAACACCAGAGAGGACTACTGTAGTAAAGACTTCTGACTCTCAATCAAAAGCGTACAGTAATGAGTTGGTCATGTCAATCCAAAGGAATAGTAGTGCAAGTAGAGACACTGCCTAAAGACTCTGAACTCTACTATTATAACTGTATAAAGGATGGACACTTGTCCCTGTCTAACCGCCCTGCAAAGGAGAAGTCTAAGCAACATCGCCAATAAAGTCACAACCTCTTGACTATAAGCTAAGTTTTCTTGTAAATTCTATCTATCGTGATAAAAACTGTGATATTGCAATGTCTAAAAATAATGTACTCTACACGACAAAACACATAGATACAAGATATCGTCTCATAAGAGATCATGTGCAGGAGGATTATGTTAAAATAAAAGTTCCCAAAAACTCCTTAGAAGATTCCGAATTTAGTTAGTAAAAGGAGAGTTGGGGATGTTAGATTTAAATGAACAAGTCTAGTCTCTTAGAATGAACACTTTTGTGAATAGAATGTTGGGCTACTGCAGCAAGGTTCATATCTTACTAAAGCAACGCTTGGGAATTACTCTAGTACAACGAAGTTTACCCTTACTACACTAAGGTACAGTGCATTAACATTGAACAGTCACATCATTACTACACTGTTTCCCAAGAAGCAGTTCATGGCCACATACACACCCTACCGTACATATCACCACCCAATTGAAAAGGTTTCTGTTTTACTATAAATAGGGACCCATGTCAAGTTTTTTTTACCCTTTATACTTACCCTACTGCGATAAATCTCTCTATCAAATTCTCAAAATTTCAAACTCTCAAACTTCAAAAACACTCTCAACTTTCAAAAACCGTAAAATGACACCGAAGGAAATCAAATCCAAGAACCCTACTGAATCTGAATCATCTGAAACCAAATTCCAAATAAGTTTTGTGGTTGATTTCAACTCTCTCATTTTGGAAGGTGACGACATCAAGAAAGTTATCAATCTGTTGAAGTTTGCAGGTCGGGAATTTATTCTGGGATTCAACGGTTTAATCTTTCTGGGGACAGTATAACAATTCCTAGACAACGTAAGGGCAGACGAGAAAAACGTCACCGAGAATGATGATGTGATTAAGATATCTGGCAAAGTAGGAGACAGGGATCGCACAATTGATGCAGAAACCCTAGAGCAGACTCTTAACTCTCCAAGGAAGGGGATACCGAAGTTGATGAGGAAACTATTCAAGCAACAAGGCTGCAGATGTTGGGAAAAGAAGATCAGAATCACCCATATCGAACAATGAGGGCTGCACTATCCCTCAAGTACAAATTGCTCGAGGACGCAGTAAAGAAAGTACTGCTGTCAAGGGAACATGCCAAAGACCAAGTCACAGAAGATCATTTGAAGCTCACAAGTGCAATTCTCATGAAAAAGAAGATGAACTGAGCAAATATTTTTCTTGCACAAGTGGCCATGGGCTGTGATAAGAACTTTCTTGGAAGGATCTGGAGCATGATCCTTGAACATATATTGGCCATTCCTATGAAGGACGGCAAGATAATTAACTCTAAGGCCATCTTCAACTAAGGAGTGAAACCTGACAATAAGGGTGCTGCCAAGGCTTTTATAGCGGAGGCTGCTGAGAGACTTCACAAGCAGTAGTAGAGTTTCAGCCTTCTGCAACTCGAGACGCTACTCAATCTCCTTCTATGACGTCTGCATCTACCTCAGCCAAAGCACACAAAAGGGCCTTGGAAATGAAAGCCAAGAGAGGATTAACCAGGAGAAAATTAATCCTTTCCGCTGAGTCATCTCTCAGCAGCAAAGCCTATGAAGTTGAAAGTAATCCACATAGATATTTTGCGGAGCTTTATGTGGATAATTGGTCTAGAAATATCTTCGCGAGGAACTATATTCTCTTCTAGGAAGTTTTCAAGGATATTTCATAGGCACACCTCGATCACCGGTCGAGACATATGGAGACTAAATGTTGTTGGTTTGTAGCAAGATTCCCTTGTGCATTCAGCATTGAAGCTTAATATCATTTCCCGCCACAGGCTAGGCCTAAAATAAATCAAACCAGGAAAAGTGGTTGATTGGTATTATGAAACTTTTTTTCCGGTAACCCATTACTTTAAAACTCCGAAATTAAGCTTGCTGGTATGGGTGACCTCCTAAGAAGTTTTCCAGGGTGCGCGAGTGAGGGCAAAGCACACTGAAATGAGTAGTGAGACCAAAACACACTGAAAGGACTAGTGTTGGTCTGTGGAGCCATTTTTGAGCCTAGAAAGCGGTTCGTGGTAGCAATCTAGTAACGAGGAATGACCGAGACGGTACAGAATGATTTCAGAGCAACCCTACGATCGTGAGCTGGACTTGTGAACAAGGGGTCCGTGTTAGCCGCCCAGCGAGGGAAGATTCTGGGACTATGTGTCATGCTTGAAGTCACCACGAGGACGTTGCATTCTGGATGTGGGGATGTGTGTAATATCTCAAGGAAAAGCTTAAATGGTATGATAGTATTACCTATTCCAATAAGGTGCACCTTCCTTTTCGGTACCCCATCACTTTAGAACTCCGCAATTAATTGTACTTGACTTGGAGTAATGCTGGATGTGTACGAGTGAGATCAAATCACACTGAAAGGACTAGTATTGATCTATAGGGTCAGTTCTAAGCCTAGAAAATAGTTCGTGGTAGCGACCTAGTAACGAGAATTGATCGGGACATTACATATATACATTGTTTCTTCTTATAAAATATTACAACTAGACTGATTCTGGCGGATCATGATCCCAGTTATGTAAGAGTGTAACATTAGTTGATTCGAGATAATACTCTTCGTTCTATTCTTAAGCAATATCTCATTTCGATCCTTATTTCAAACCAACCACTTTGATAAGCCTGTGATGACCAAAAGTAGACTTTATTCCTTATTATCTTTCCAGTTTCAGATTTGTAGTATTGCATGGAAATACACCGACAACCTATGAGATTTATTCGTGTTATCTTTTCGGTTTCAGATTTATTAGTGGTTGCAAGTTTTAGATTTTTGAATTGTGTTGCAAGTTTCAAATTGCTTATTTTGATTTATTTTTTTTCACTTATTTTTTTAATTTTTTTTCAACGATATTTTTAATTTTTTGTTGGTTTAAAGAATCATGAAGTGGATGGTGGGATGGTGGGATGGTGGAATGGAGATAGAGATGGAGGTAAAGGGAGGTTGAAATGGATGTTGGACCAATGAACAAAAAATGGTTGAAGACCCTCAAAATATGATGCAAAGGTCATTGCAGGCCATCAATCTTGAACTGACACAAGATGAAAGTGAACAAGATGATGAAGATGCGGCTACAGAACTTGTTGGTGGTATGAACTGTCTATTTTTTATTGTGAACTAGTTACTTTCGAAGTAGTATATCGCGAATTAACGGAAGTGTACGTGTCGTTTGTAAGTAACAAGATGAGTATAAAAGTTATCGTCCCACGAGGAGTTAACTCTAGCGATCAAAGTATTATTATTTTTCCTTGGGTCAAACGATCTAAAGGTGATGGTTTTGTTATGTGAAAGCTAGTGTTGTAACTAAACTAAATGACTAAGGATCAAACGCATGCAACAACGTAAAAGGTCGAGTTTTTATATATGTGATGAGGTAGGGTTATAATTTTTTTTTTCGATTGATCTAGTCACCATGTCATATTATCTAGTCGTTTATGAATTTTGGTTATAGAATGTATTCCCTAAATTGTAATTTAAACTCTCTCGAGCCGTAAATAACGTCCAATTAAACGTCGCCTCTAAGACCTCTTGGTGTAAGGCCGTCACGTGTTACAAAGCATGAAGTTCTTGGGTTTCCTAATATAATCTCGCATGTCACGCTGGTAATCTCTTGATCTCGCATTCAACGGGTGAGTAAGTGGCCGGGATTTGACACAAAAATCTCCACTCGGAATCAAGACATGTCACGAATAATCTAATGTATGATAAAACTGCTAAAGCATTAAGCACAGCCACAAACCATAAGCATAAAACAGTCAAAGACTAGATAAATGACTCAAAACGACAAAGATACAATCATCCAACTACATCATAACCCTAAATAAAGGTTTAGCTCATGATTCTATGGACAAGACAATTCATCAAACACGTAGCATGCATACAAATCATCTTGATATAAACGGCAAACAAGTGAGTAAAAGAACATTAAAACGATATCGGTTTAGAAGAAAATCCAACTAAAACATAGTGATAAATACCTGTCAACTAAAACATAATAAATAGAAATCCAACTAGAAGAAAATAGTTATAAATCTGCCACTAGAATGCTCATTTCAAGAATTAATTAAATCATTAATCAAAGCAAAATAGAATCGAGCCTATAAAAATTTGTAAAAAATTTTAAATACAACTTGGTTTATAATTTCAAAAGATGAAAATTGTTACTCATTCAAAGTTTTTTTTTCAATTATCATGCGTTTTATCATCAATTTGAGTTGAGCGGAGATTTATTATAATTATCCTCGAATTGGTTCATAATCATCGGTTTACTATCATCGACTTCAATCACTCTTTGTTGGATAGGCACTACACTATGTAATCTATGAGTTCACTTATTTTAAAAGAACTGAACCCTAATGTAGGAAACAAAATTCGCTAATTTGATTTTCATCCTTCACGACAAAGAGAATTTCACAATATTGAACCTTCTTTCAATGCAATCAAGAGAATTTCAAAGATACAATCTTGCCCCAAAATGCCTATTTCGACACAGCAAAACAAAAAAAAAAAAAAATAGCAGAGAAAAAGAGAAACATCAATCAATCAAGGCCAAAACAACACTGGTTGAAGAATCAATCAAGATGATCCCATTTGTTTCAACAAAATCAACTTGGTAGCAATCAAGTGAATGTGGATCGAATTAATGGAAGAAAAAAAGGAGATTTTTACCGTGCGACCTTTTACGATTAAGCAATTCATTAAAGGATCTATACCACCAGAAAAAAAAATGATATAAAATCGATGCCGGTGCAGGATTGAGATCAACTGCTAATGATTATTGGTATGAGAGGTTGAGATTTGGGGAGGGAGAAGACGAGATGATGGTAGATTTAGGGAGAGAGAGGGAGATGCAGATCTAGGTCATGGGGCAGTTGTCTTTTTTGTTCCCTTTTTTTAAAAAAGACAAATATACGTGTTGGTTTTTACAAGGGAAAAAAATCATTGAGTATTATATGAAACAATTTTATTTCTTCTATTGTAAATAGTAATTATTTTCAAAGCGAAAAACCTAATACGATTCAAAAAACACATTAATTGGAACGGATAATAGTCGTTTTGAAAACTAATTTTATTTGAAATGTTTTTCCAGTTCATTCTAAAAAAAGTGTGCCAAACATGATTAAACAAATTCATATGAATCCTTATTTAATAAGGGTCAATAAAATCTACTTTTCAATACCTTGTATGTAGTTTTTTTTTTTGAACCAAAGTGACCATCACTTTCGAAGGTATGGCAGAATCTCAGAATATATTGTGTCTCATGGTTAGACACATATTTTCTCAAAATTTCATCCGAACAAAACTGAAACAGATATGGAATATCCCAGAGATAATATTTGGCTTTATTTTTAATTTTATCTCTTTGAGCACATGATAATTCACTTGGTAGCTGTTTTGTGACTAAATAGTTCACAATATCAGCATACCAAGGAATTTCACAATTGATTGACAATAAATATTCATCTGAAACTAAATTTGAGAGAGGAACAACTTCTCATTCTCTAGGTATTCTACTTAGATGATCTGCAACACAGTTTTTGGCTCCTTTCTTGTCTCGAATTTCGTTGTCGAACTCTTGGAGTAAAAGTACCCATCGTAATAGTCGTGGTTTAGACTCTTTCTTTTTCAGAAGGTACTTCAATACTGCATGATCTGGGAAAATAATGACTTTTGTGTCAAGAAGGTAGGAACAAATTTTTTTTAAGGCAAAGACTAAAACATACAACTTTTTTTTTTTTTTTTTTTTTTTTTTGTTGTTGTGTAGTTGCATTTTGCATAAACCAACATATGAGAGACATAATAAATCACACGAGTAATTCGGCCTACTCGTTATGCAAGAATTGTCCCTACAACTTTATCGCTTGCATCACACATGATTTTAAACGGCAACTTCTAACTTGGAGGTTAGAGAATTGGAGATGTTACTAATTTTTCTTTCAAAGCATCAAAGGCTGCTTTGCAATCATCATCAAAATGAAGGACAACTTCTTTTTGCAAAAGTTTACACATTGGTTGTGCCACCTTTGAAAAGTCTTTAATGAATTTGCGATAAAATGCTACATGGCCTAGAAAAACTCGTACTTTTTTAACAGATGTAAGATTAGGGAGTGTGCGAAACATTTCAACCTTGGCTTGGTCAACTTCAAGTTCCCTTGTTGAGACTACATGATCTAAAACTATTCCTTGTTTTACCATGAAATAACACTTTTCAAACTCAAGTAAAAGGTTAGTTTCAATACATCTATTAAGTACAAGTTCCAGATTCTTAAGACAATGTTCAAAAGAATCTCCATAAATAGAAAAGTCATCCATAAGCACTTCAATGTTGTGAGCAACATCGTCAGAAAAAATTAGCATCATACATCTTTGAAATGTAGATGGGGCATGAAAGGCATTCTTTGATAAGCGAACGTCCCAAATGGACATATAAAAGTGCTTTTATCTTGATCTTCTGGTGCAATGTAAATTTGATTGTATCCAGAATAGCCATCGAGAAAGCTATAATGTGATCGACCTGTCAAATATTCCAGCATTTGATCCATAAATGATAATGAAAAGTGAGCGTTTCTTGTAGAAGCATTGAGCTTCCTATGATCAATACACACTCTTCATCCATTTTGGACTTGAGTTGTTATCAATTTACCATTAGGATTTTCAACTATAGTCCTTCCATTTTTTTTTGGAACCACATGAATTGGACTTACCCATTCAAATCATTCAAAATCAGTGATAGGGTACATAACTCCAGTATCTAAGAGCTTTAGAATCTCATTTTTCACTACTTCCATAATAGAAGGGTTCAAACGGCATTGAGATTCCCTTGATGGTTAGCATTTTCTTCCAAATAGATTCTATGCATACAAGTGGAAGGGTTATCCCTTTGATATCAGCAAACATCCACCCGATAGCTCTTTTGTTTAATCTAAGGACATTTATTAACTTCTCTTCTTCATCGAGAGTTAGTGTTCTGGAAATTATTACTGGTAATGCTTCTCCATCACTCAAATATGCATATTTTAAATGTGGAGGTAGTTGTTTCAATTCCAGTTTGGGCGGGTTGACTACTGATGGTAGCATCTTCTTATAATTTATCGTTAGCTCTGGAATGTATGGACGATGTTCGTATTCAGTACAAACATATATTTCTTTCTCAAGTTGGTCTAATTCTTCTTCCAAATTTTCAAGATTGTACTCAGTTGATTCATGTTCATTTGTGTTGAGATTCAAGATTACGTTGAGAAATTCTTCATTGTTGAACTCAAACATTTCATCTTCAAGAGAAATGAATAAGTCAATCGAATCAATCATGCAAACAAAGTGGACTTCATCAGAGGGATGTTTCATAGCATCATAGATTTTGTAGCTAATTATCTCTCCATCAAACTCCATGGAAAGAGTTCCATCATTTACATCTATTTTTATCTTAACTGTTCTTAGGAATGGTCGTCATAACAAGATAGATGTTGATAAGGAACACTGTCCATGGCCATCCTCCATTTGAGCACATAAAAATCTGCTGGAAAAACCAAATTATTAACCTTGACAACAACATCCTCAACAAGACCTTCAAGATGTGCTACCAACCTATCAACAAGTTGTATGACAACCCCTGTTGGTTTGAATGGCCCAAGATTTAGGGAGTTATAAAATGATAACGGCATTACATTGATCGATGCTCGCAAATCCAGCATACAACCTGCTATTTCAACATTCCCAATGACCCATGAAATTGTGAACATTCCTAAATCTTTTTGTTTAGGGGGAAGTTTTTTCAGTAAAACAAGTGAAACATTCTCACCAACTGTAACATGTTCGTCACCTTTTAGTCTCCTTCTATTAGTGCACAATTTCTTTAGAAATTTTTTATATCGAGGAACTTGATTAATTGCCTCTAATATAGCAATATTCACTTCCACTTTTTTGAAAAGTTCGAGAATGTCTTTTTCAACTTTTGATTTCTTATCCTTGACCGAACGACTAGGATAAGGTGGATTCAAGTTGTTTTCCTTTTCTTGAGTTAGTTTTGAAATTTCTGGATTGCTTGAATCATTTTGAGTTTTGTTGGATTGATTTTCAATTCAGGTTCGACTTGTTTTGCTTTTTCTCTTTCAAGCTCTTTCAACTGTTTTTCGCTACTTAACGTGATTACATTAGCATTAACATCGAGATTAAGAGGTTGTGCAGAGAGTTGATTAGACATTTGAGATTTTAAGTTGTTCCCTTCTTTAAACAATTGGCTCACTTGATTTTCGAAGTTTGAGATACTTGAGCGAACAAATTCTCCAAAGATGGTTCATTATCATTTTAAGAAATTTGACTTTGCTATCTTTGTTGACCTCTTCCTTGTACAGAACTATTGAGATTCAAATATTGGGAATTTTGATTATTGTCTCTCCACTTGAAGTTTTGATGATTGCACCATCCTTTATTGTAAGTTATATTTTAAAAATTTCCTTGTCTTGGAGGTTCAGAAAAATTTCTCAATGCATTAACTTGTTCATAATCATCAAGGGTAGGACACATATCATTTGCATGACCTTGAACAGAACATATTCCACATGATTCAATTTGTGCAATATTATTCCTATTTTGAAAACCATTGTAAGCAAATCTGTTAAACTATCAAGCTTTTGATAAGCATAACTTGAAAAAAATGACATTTCATGATCATTGCGAGAGAAATCATTATCATGATTGAAATCTTGAGAATTAGCAGTCATCTTTTCTAAAATTTGTCGTGCTACTCATGGTTGTTTATCTTGAAGATCACCTCCACAAGCTGCATCGATCAAACCCAGGTTTGAAGCAGACAAACCATGATAAAAATAACATATCAGAAGATTTCCAAGGAATTGAGGATTGGGACAGCTTGAGATGAGACATTTGAAACGTTTCCTAATATTCGTGCAACAATTCTTTCTTTTTTTGTCTTATAGAACAAATTTGCTTTTGAATTATTGTAATTTTGGATGTCGGAAAATATTTATTAAGAAACAAAGAGTCAATTTGTCCCCATGTGTTAATTCTTCCCTTAGATTAGTCATAAAGCCAATTTTTTGCATCATCTTGAACACTAAAACGAAAGGCTCTGAGCTTAATCACTTCATCCGTTACCCCTTCCGGTTTTATATTAGCACAAACCATCCTAAATTCATTCAAATCCCTATGAGGATCTTCACCAGGCAAACCATGAAATGTTGGTAATTTTAGCAAGAAACCAGAATTGAGCGTAAAATTTCCGTGCGCATAAGGAAAAATAATACACAATGGAGGTACATTACTGTCATTATATTCTGCTAATTGTCTAAGTGTGCGATTATCAATTTGAGCATTCGAAATACCATATTGATCATTCAAAACATTCCTCATATTTAAAGTTGGAAAGATCTCATCAATATGACGATTAAGAATTTTTGCTGAAGAAGACACTTCACCTCATTCTGGTTTTTGTCTTGATGCTCAAATGTATTTCCTTCAAGCTCGCTTCACAATCGCATACAAGACACTAAACTCCTGATAAATAAAACAAAAAGAGAAGATCAGAGCCTCAAAGTCACATTTAAATAGGTTAAAGAGAGCTGGAATAATTGTGAATTTTTGATGGGAAAAATGACGTGCTCCATATAGAAGACAACAAACAAGTGCAAAGCAGTTTTCACCACAAAAACTTAAATGTGGTAGAGAAAAACCTACAACAACAAACTTAACAACTGCTGCAGCATCTTCCATTTCTTAGAGAAAAGTGATGGTGCTGCATGAAAATATTTTGAAGTAACAAATTGATTTCTTTCTTTTGTTTTCAACTCACAAACAAAATTCACTTTTCACTTTATAGTTTTACCCGACTGAGGTGGAGATTAGAGAATGAAACTGTGGTATCTATATGGTCGATCTCAAGTCTGAAGTACAAACTCTCCTCAGACATTGCTTGCGTGAAGATCCCCTTGCGTCGTCTTCGAAGTTCCAAGCTTGTCCTACGTATGGCTAGAGATGGGATAGCAATGATAGGAAAACATGTATGGTAACAATGACATACACATCATCGATGACAACACAACACTGATCATAATAATAAAGTATTTACGCCCATCTGTTAGTTGCTTCGCTGCATAATTTGAACTACAAGAACCTTCAAACAAATTGCTGTAACAGATGACCATTACCAGTTATTATACCTTCAAACAATAAATTTGATACACAAATTCTCCAGTGAGCCTATAACAATGAAGTCAATATCTCACTCGGCAAAAGGATGGTTTCAGTCATTGCTGGATCACTTCACAGAATCTCTTGTATGTCATTCCAATGAGGAGGAACGCTTCATTTCGATCAAGCAATTACCCTACATGTGTTTTGCTGTAGGGACGCGTTTTAAGGCTATATTTTCAAAAACTAAACTAAATAGCAAAGACCCAAAACTACATCACGCTTGCACAGTGGAAATCATCGAATGTAGCACATCAAGTTTGACTTGAACACAACCAAATAAAAAATAAGAAGAATCGTGTTCTAGTATATCTCTACCTACCCACCTGTGTCGGTTTCGGGTACAAGTACCTCTTTTCGATGAAGGTCGTTCGAGCTTTTCCTGGGAGTATGGCATAGCTTACTCGAACTCTAGGAGTGATAGCCCTTATTCCATTAGTTCCTAATGGTCGGGCCACAATGAGGACATCCTTTAGGGGAGCTATATTTTATAATTGTTTTTTCCCTTTTTCCGGACTTTCAGGTTTTCTTTGTCGGAGAATAAGACCAAGGATCTACTACTATACTTGTGACAAACCTGGTCATAAATCATTCGAATGTTGGACTCCACACATGAAAATTAGTGTGGTGTGGGTGCCCAAAACTAACAAATAAGGACCCATATTTGTCGATATCATGTACAAGATTTTCAATTCTCTGTTTCAGGAACAACAAGATGAAGCATGGTACTTAGACAGTGAGTGCTTAGGACACATGATTGGGAACAAAAGGATATTGAAAGACTACAGAAAAGAGGAATGACCACTAGTCATCTTTGGAGGAGGCAAGACTGGTAAAACTAAAGGTTATGGAACCCTAGGTACAGGTTCCCTAATCTTTAGAGGTGTAGCTTATGTTAAAGAATTAGAACATGCTATCTATCAGTCAATTATGTGATAAGAATTATGATGTTTCTTTTACTCATGACTCATGTCAAGTAAAAGATAAAGTCATCAATGAAGTTAAACTGATAGGAACTAGAAAAGAAAACATTTATACAGTAAACTTCAATTCATCTCAATCAGCACAAATTACATGTATTTATACTAAAGGTGCTGAAGATACAAACTGATTATGACACAAAAGATTAGCTCATCTAAATTTTAAAATCATAGCTAAGTTGTTCTCAGAAAACTTGGTAAGAGGACTTCCTCAAATCAAGTTCAAGAAAGATAAGCTGTGTAAGTCATGCCAAGAAGACAAGCAGACTATAGCAAACTTCAAGTCAATAAATTCATGAGAAATAACTAGAGTCCTTGAACTACTGTACATGGATCTTTTTGGTCTAATAGAAGTAGAGAGTTTAAATAAAAAGAAGTATACTCTAGTTATAGTGGATGACTACTCAAGATATTCATGGGTAACATTTTTGCATAAAAAGAGTGAAACCTGCAGTTTGCTGACTAGATTTCTAAGACAAATACAAAATGAAAAGGGTATTGAGGTAGTCAAATTTAGGAGTGACCATGATACTAATTTAATCAAACAGGAGTTGACAATTATTGTGATGATCATGGTATTAAACATAATATTTTTCAGCACCTAAAACACCTCAACAAAATGGTGTAGCACAAAGAAAAAAATAGAACACTCATAGAAGCAGGCAGAACAATGCTTGCTGATGCAGACTTACCTTTGAACTATGGAAAGGAAAGACACCAAATGTCAAATACTTTCATACCTTTGGATGCAAATGCTATATACACAACAATGATAAATATCATGTAGGAAAATTTGACCCCAAGACAGATGAAGGAACATTTCTAAGATATTTCACAACTAGTAAAGCCTTCAGAGTGTATAACAAGAGAACACAAACAGTTGAAGAGTTAGTTCATGTTTCTTTTGATGAATCTGAAATATCCATCCGTAATGCTAACGTCTTTGATGAGGAATGTGCATGCATAGATGATGAATAAGATGCAGACAAGAGCTCCGATGTTGTAGAAAAGGATGAGCAGTCTGCACACACAGAAGTGAATAGTGGTGCAGCAGAGCCATAACAGCCCACAATACAACAACAACTGGAGCACATCACCATTGATCAAGATAAAAGGTAGGTGATCAATTAATCATAGCAATTAGCAGATAGTTAAACTTACTCAAGTAATCTAAACCATTTTAATTAGCTCAAACATGATTTAATCAAAAGAGTTGAATTATAATATGGAACTACCATTCATAACAATCATAGCAACTAGCTTAATCTAGTCATGTTTCATGCATATAAACCCTTGATTATAAATGACAATTAGCTTAAATCATTTCATATCAAGTTGCTACCTATTAAATCACAAAGCATGATTTATAGCATTAACCTACGCATATTAGGTGATCAAACTAATAAACATAGGTTATGTGATAATTACAGCATGTTATATGCATCATAATTAGTCATATACATTCTGATCTTTGTCTAATGCTGCTCATCTCATGATCTAGGCTCATCGTTAGGTCATCAAATCATTCCTACGTTAGATTTACTCACACATAAGCATGGAAGAAAGCATAGAACGAATCTTAACATTAAAAACGAATATTCCGCAGGATTTAAACGACTGAGAAATATACGAGGCACTCTAGTCAAGATCCAATGCAATAGTATGAAAGATCAAGCAATTCCTATGGAGAACTGAATCACGACGGGTCCTCTTCGTCTCTGCCTCCTCTCCTCTTCAACGATGTCGTCTACCTTCTGATTCTCTGCTAAAACAACCTTAATGACGGGTTTATATAGAGAGGGATCGATGAAAAGTTGATCCGACGGATAGGATTCTTTTTTTTTTTTTTTTAATATGATCAAATGTCACGGCTGCGACGCATGAAGTCACGCCCACGACGCTGCACGATTTGGATTTGCTGGATTTAAATTAGTCGCATCTGCGACCAAGCTGCTGTTTATAAAAAATACTAAACGATGTCTAAAAATTGTAAAAACTTATATATCATAAGAAATCGTACTAATCAACTACGTCGACATGAAACTTCACCGCAACGGTCTTCAAAACCGTGAAACAATGATGATTCGAACATTAACTTCGGCACTTTAATGCGATGCATCCATCATAATTTCCTCATTTTGTTTCTTGGTCAAACTCCACGCTTATTTGTCAAAAACATAAACAAACAACAATACCAACATTCAAAACTAGAAATGATGCTAAAAACATAAAATAGACGATACAAAGGGAACAAAATGAGAATTTAAAGTAAAGAAATGATGCGTGTTTATGCACACATAAAATTCCCCTAAACTAAACCTTTGCTTTTCCCTAAGCAAAGTTTAAAAACAAAACAAAGACTTAACTTGAAATCGAAAAACTAACAAGACTCAAAATCTCGCATAGCTTGAGCATTAAAGTAATCAGAATATCTAAAATTAACAACACAAAATAGATATCGAAGGAATATTCATCACAAAGTCGCGCTTTATCTTTATTCATACCACATAAACTACTCCCCAAATCATTCCCTCTCATGGCCCTTCACACCTAGTAGATATTTCCAGAGATATAGCAAGACAAAACATTTCGATAATCATTATCAAAATTCATTTATTTCACCCTGTTTCTTCCTTATGGTTAGAAATGCGTCCGACATGGGTCGTTCCCAAAGCCACCAAGGTCTCAAAGGAGGTCTAGATTCCCTACCGGATATGTATCTTGTTTTTTCCCTTTCTTTCAAGCTCATCTTATTGAATACTACATCCCCCCTTTTATTCGTAGATGGTAATTTTGATTATCGAAGTAAGGGACATGGTACTTTGAAGCTTTTTGCTTGTTTTAAATTTCGACAATTTTTCTCTTCTTGTTTTTTTTTTCATTGATGAGTAGGTCTATAACGAAAGTAAGATCAATGAAAATAAGAAAGTAGACTAACTAATCCCTCCCCCAAGTTACAACTGTACATTGTTCTCAATGTAAATAGGAGTGAAGCGCAAAGGACAAGATATACCTGTGAAGTTCAAGAACGGGGTGGAAAATATCCTTGGGACACATGCCAGTTACAAATCGCTCTCACCATATCATCCACGGGTCTAGCTTGAAACTCCATCTGTTGTTGCATAACACCAATTGTATAATTCTACCATTCAACCTGCTGATCAATCCACTCAATTGCCTCCTTAAGGTTCCGCTGCTCCTCCACTATTTGTTGTAACTTTGAATTTAGAGCTATGAAACTACACAGAGGTGGTGGAGGCTGTGGATGTGCAAGGTTTACAACATGGTTCTCGTCTTCTTCTTCCATACAATGTTGTACTCGTTCCTCATGAATTTTCCTCCCTTGTTGTGGAACATCGGAATTTTGCCGTGGCGATGACATTCCTGTCTAAACAAAACTCACATTGCACAAATATTAATGAACCACTCTCTCTCTCTCACCGTATGAAAGAAATACACAGGAAAGTGGCCACCAGAAGGATAAATCATGCATATAGAAGCATAGAGACATGGAAGAGAGAAAATACTATAAATGGAGTTTCATTTTTACATGATTAAAATATATGGTGGGTATGTATCTATTATGGCAACCAACCTAAATAAAAACTAGCAATAATTTTTCATTGATTGAATTAAAGTTGGTTTATGGATTTTTATTTTTTCTATGATTATTTGATTTTTTAATAAATATTTTATTTTATTTTATTATTATTTTTGAATAAAAATTAGGGCGAATTGTTGAAAAGTCCCAAATGAAAGTTTTTCTTACGTTTTGGTCCCATTTCAGTTTTTACAGTTCATATGTACAAAATTGCAGTTCACAGAGCATGATATGCAGTTTAGAGATTCAAATGAGGACCAAAACGTAATGAAAACTTACATTTGGGATTTTTGGCCAATTTACCTTAAAAATAACAATCTTGCATTATTTAAGTTTTATAAGAAAGAAGACTAAATAGAATAATACGAAAGTGAACTGAATATAATAAATGAAACGAGTTTCGTAAATCGACTCAAACATTGGAAATAACAGACTAAGCAAACTAACTAACTCGCGTTACGAATATAAATGACACAACAGACTGGACTTGGACGGAAAACGAAATACATGAATGGTCACACACCCCCAAGCTAAACTAAACTAAGTCCTAAAATACATAAACATGAAAAACAAGGACTAAAATACATGAAATCACATGGGTGGCGGTGACGGTGGAAATCTGCTGTCTAACTAATCAAAGATACGACGCTAGAAGTCTTCCTATCTCTGTTGCTTAGCATCCAAACACGTAGTCATGTTAGCACGTAAGGTGACCACCTCTTGCAGTAGAGACTGATAAGCAGTGTATCAGTCCATGGGAGGTGCAGTGTACTGCTCATGATGTGACGCAGCTTCCTGATGCACAGGCTCGTGATGTGCAGCTTGGCCAGAATGGCATGAAATAGATCGTCGTAAATGATGTGAACGCTGGGACTGGTGTGAAGATTGCGGCAAATCTGGCTGATGGAAAGGCTGGGGAAGATCTGCTTGAGGTTCGCTCATGGCTGTATGCCCCTCTGAATCCTACTCCTCCTCATCTTCAGCCTGATCGTCATCACCCTCAATAGCATTATCATCGTCAGGTGGAGAAAATCCCCAGTTCCTCCGAATTGAGAGTGTAATAGAACTGGAAGGCAAAGGAAGTCGCTTGGGGTCCTCACCAGCTCGCGCCGTCAAATAATAAACCCCTCTGTTTACTAATATCATCCCGACTCAGATGAAGCTGTCAAAGCCGAAAGGTCCTCGAGTGGGCTCTGATAGTGACGCTACAGTCGATAGATCAAACCCAAAGTGCGCAGCGAGCGGTGTAAGTAGCCCACCGATAAGTATAGGCGTAGAAACAATGTCCCCTAACTGACTCGATCTTCTCCACGAGCATGTATCCGGTACTGCGCTGGAGAAATCAAGTTGGGCAAAAGCACAAAAAACATCCGCAGCTCCTTCTGGGAGACAGACCCCTGGCTACTCATGGTAGCCAATACAGTATAAGCAAGAAATCAGTGAAGAGACCGTAACGCTTGGTTTCTATGTGCTGAGCTCTTGCTGCTATGAGGATTGTAACTTGCAATTAATGTCAGATGCTGCTATAACGCCTGTAAGTACGGCACATAGCCCCTCTTATAATCTCTATAACCACCTGCTCGTACACGGTAAACCCAGCAGAACTTTGTCATACTCATCCTCCTCATCTCGTTCCCTACCCGAAACGAGATATACTCCTCTACTGGATCATAAGCAGGTGCAATTCCAACTGTGCTAGTCCATGTGCTCAAAACCTCTCTGACGAGTGGCACGTAATTGGGCCCTCCCGTCAGTAAAGTATGATGCCATCCCAGCTGTGTGACAGCATGAGTGATCTCTGGCCATAGCCCTAGAGTGACTAGATCACCAGAATGAAAAAATCGAGTCTGCCTGATAGTTCTGGCCATGATCTTGGCATACTGGTCAGCATACTCTGTGGGAATCTGGATAGCATTGTGAGGATACGGCTGTAACACACGCTCTGGGATGGTCGATGGACCCTCACCGGATCGATAAACAGGGTTCTTTGTACGAACTATTTTCAATGATAATCGCGTATGAAACCCTACACAAATTGCATGGATATGTCGAATTCGGGTTGAATTTCAATAATCTAACTATGAATTTGTAAATCTACGTGACTAGTAGAGCAATTTAGAGTACAAGATTATTGAATTTGGAGTTGAAACGAGAATTTCATACCTAGGTTTTCGCAATGGAAAACCTTGAGTAACGCACAAAATGACGCTTTTCGAACATCGTGCTACTTGTCCTCGCGTTTCCCTCGATGATACGAACGCGTTGGTTACTTGATCGCAAGGAATGGGTGCAAAATTGAGAATGTGGGATGAGAGAATTTGAAAGAAAATGCACGCGTTTTTGTGTGAGTGAATGAAAACTCCAGCATACCGCGACATATATCCCTTGTCCAGATCCGTCGCGGTCGCGATGGAGAAAGTCGCGCCCGCGACACATTCAGTCACGTCCGCGACACTGTTTATTGTTTTCCTTCTTATGTTTTCGTCACAAACACAACTTAAGCGTTTTTTTAATATATCTTTAAACTTCCCAAATCACTTTGTAAGTCGCACGTATTGACGATTAGCATACTTTAACAACCGTGTATCAATTTTAGATTTTTATCGTCGATATGAAAATAGCTTATACTACTATGAACAAAAAGATAAACTAAACTTGGGTTGCCTCCCAAGAACCGCCTTTGTTTCACGTCGTTGGCTCGGCCGCCACGACGTTAAATTAATTTTTCGGACCGCGATTCACCCTTTCCAAGGGAATTTCATCTAACCACGTCGAATCTTCATGTTCATAGTATTTTTTAAGTTGATGGCCATTAACTTTGAAGACTTTTGAGGTGTCTTCACTCTCGATCTCAACAGCTCCATTATCGTAGACCTTTTTAACAATGAAAGGTCCTTCCCATCTCGATCTTAATTTTCCAGGAAACAACCTTAGTCTGAAATTATATAATAAGACCTTATCTCCTTCTTTGAAGTTTTTCCTCAAGATTTTCGCGTCATAAAGTTTGCTAAATTTTCTTTATACATAGCAGCATTTTCTTACGCATCATGACGGATTTCCTTAAGTTCAGAAATTTGGAGTTTTCTCATGTTAACGTAGTCTCCGTACTTAAAATTAAGCTCTTTAATCGCCCATCATGCCTTATGTTCAATTTTCACTGGCAGGTGGCATGTTTTTCCGTGCACCATCCTATACGGAGACATTCCAAATCGTGTTTTATATGGAGTACGATATGCCCAAAGAGCGTCATTCAGCTTATAACTCCAATCCTTCCTCTTCGGATTGACAATCTTTTTTAGAATCCTTTTAATCTCACGATTGGACACTTCAGCCTGTCCGCTCGTTTGAGGATGATATTCTATAGATATTCTATGATTGACATGATATTTTTTAAATAAGACATTCATGACCTTGTTACAAAAGTGGGTTTCCCAGTCGCTTATTAAGACTTTAGGTACGCTGAATCTGTTAAAAACAAAATTCCTAATAAATTCGACCATCACCGTAGCGTTGTCAGTTTTTGTAGGTATGGCCTCCACCCACTGTGAAACATAATCAACAGCCAATAAAATATAAATATAACCATTCGAGTTTGAAAATGGTCCCATAAAGTCAATACCCAAAATGTCGAATATTTCACATTGCATAACATATTTTGGAGGCATTTCATCCCTTTTTGAAATATTGTCGGTCTTTTGGTACTTTTCACAACTCTTGATGAATTCATAAACATCCTTATTTAAGGTTCGCCAATACAAACCACAAGACAAAACTTGTGAGCTGTTCGCCTCACTCTAAAATGACCTCCGCAATCACAGGTATGACAGTGTTTTAGCACTGACTTAATCTCATGATCAGGAACACATCTTCTTATTACTCCATCGGCACAAAATATTATTAGAATTGGATCTTCCCATGAATAGAATTTTGCATCATTTCTTATCTTTTATTTTTTATGCCTTAGAAGATCACTTGGTAATTGTCTGGTAACCAGAAAATTCACAAGGTCAGCATACCAAGGTACAAAACCATATGTTGTATAAAGATACTCATCAGGGAATAATTCTGATATTCTTATTAACTCATCCTGATTCACAATTCTAGATAAGTGATCAGCGACGTGATTTTTAGCTCCTTTTTTATCTCTGATTTCAATGCCAAACTCTTAAAGGAGAAGAATCCATCTTAAAAGTTTCAATTTTGATTCCTTTTTCTTCAAAAGATATTTTAGAGCAGTATGGTCAGAGAATACTATTACTTTTGCCCCTAATAAATATGAACGAAATTTTTCTAGGACGAAAATAATAGAATAAAACTCTTTTTCAGTAGTCGTGTAATTCACTTGAGCTTCATCAAGGGTTTTTGATGCGTAGTAAATCACATAAGACACCTTGTCCACCTTTTGACCAAACACAATGCCTACAGCTCTATCACTTGCGTCACACATTATCTCGAATGGATAGTTCCAATTCGGAGATTGTATGATGGGCGTTGAAATCAATTTTTCCTTCAAAATCTCAATAGCTTCCTTACACTCTTCAGTGAATGTAAACTCAATATCCTTTTTCAATAAATTATGCAATGGTTCAGCAATTTTGGAAAAATCCTTAATGAATCGTCTGTAGAAACCAGCGTGCCCAAGGAATGCATGTACTCCTCTAATGCTTATGGGATATCCTAGAGATTTGATAACTTCTATCTTTGCTTTGTCTATTTCTAACCCCCTAGCAGAGACGACGTGTCCCAGCACCAAACCTTTTTCCACCATGAAATGGCATTTCTCATAATTTAGTACGAGGTTCGTTTCTACACACCTCTTCATTACTTTTTCAAGATTATTCAAACAATGATCAAAAGAATTTCCATAGACCGAAATATCGTCAATGAAGACCTCAATTATTTCTGATATATAATCAAAAAATATAGACATTGCACACCTTTGGAACGTTACAGGTGCATTACATAAGCCAAACGACATACGCTTGTAAGCATAAGTTCAAAGGGGCAAGCGAGCTTTTTTTTCTCTTGGTCCTCAGGGGCAATGACAATCTAATTGTACCCAGAGTATCCGTCTAGGAAACAATAATGTGAACGACCTACTAGCCTTTCTATCATTTGATCTATGAACGGTAATGGGAAATGATCTTTTCTTATGGTGGCATTTAATTTTCTGTAATCAATGCAAACTCTCCAGCCATTTCGTATTCTGGTAGCTATTGCTTCCCCGTTGTCTTTTTCAACAACCGTAAGTCCTGATTTCTTAGGCACAATGTGAATTAGACTTACCCATCGACCGTCAGTGATTGGATAGATTACTCCAGCATCGAGTAACTTCAGGATCTCGTTCTTGACTACCTCCATCATTGGAGGATTCAATCTCCTTTGAGGTTCTCTGGATGGTTTGAATCCTCTAGCAAAATTCTATGCATGCAAGTAGCAGGACTATTTCCTTTAATATCAGCGATAGTCCATCCAATAACCGTCTTGTGCCTTTTCAATATTTACACCAAAGCCTTTTCTTGCTCATCTATCAATTAACTTGATATAACAATTGGTAACTTGTTCTCATCACCAAAATATGCATATTTAAACTGAGTTGGCAACTATTTCAGCTCTACACTTGGTGGTATTTCAACAGATGGTTTAATCTTTTCATGGTTTTCTGCTAACTCAAGCATTTTGAAATTCTAATCATCATTTAATTCCTCTTCCAGAAAAGATAAGTCATGATCATTATTATTTAAGTCAAATTCCTATTCTGTGTCAATTCTCGTGATAATTTCCTTAAAAGTTAGATCATCTGCACCAAACAGTTCTTCCTCTAGGGACATGGATGTATTAACCGAACACACAGCAAAAACTTGATTGCTTGGATGCGTCATAGCCTCATAAATATTGAATGTAATTTTTTCTCCATCAAATTCCATGGACAGTGATTGGAATGGTCTCTCTAATAGAACTGGTGCATGAGTAGAACAGTTATTCCCATCTTCAGTCTTTATAATGTAAAAGTCCGCAGGAAAGATAAGATCGTTAACTTTCACGAGGACATCTTCTACTACTCCAACAGGATGCGTGACAGACCTATCAGCGAAGTGAATTACAACCCTAGTTGGTTGTAAAGATCCTAAATTCAAGGACTGGAAAATTGATAAGGGAATCACATTGATTGACGCTCCAAGATCAATCGTACGGCTTGTAATTTGCACACTTCCTATCATGCATGGTATGGTAAACACTCCAGGGTCCTTTTGTTTTTGTGGTAGTCTCTTCTGTAAAATGCCTGAAATATTCTCGCTTACCATGACTCGTTGATGACCCTGTAATTTTTGTTTGTTGGTGTAAAGTTCCTTTAAAAATTTAGCATATCTTGGAACTTGTTTGATTGCTTCCAACAAAGGAATGTTTACTTCGACTTTCTTAAAAAACTCAAATATGTCCTTTTTTGCTTCTGCTTTCTTATCCTCAGCTAAACGGGTAGGAAAAGAAGCATTGAAAATAATTCTTACTTCTTTCGGGGCAGATATCTTTGTTTCTTCTTCTGTTTGCTTAGGTTGTGAGGGAATTTCCTCCTCCCCCTTTTTATCTTTATAAACTTCCAGTTCATCTTCGATTTCATGAGGATTTTCATAAATTCCTTTTAACTCTTTCCCACTTCTCAGAGTTATTGCATTTGCAATTTCTCCAGGATTTATATGCTGAGAAGGGAGTTTGTTGTTCATCTGAGCCTTCAACTGGCTCATATTAGAAGGTAATTGGCTCATTTGACTTTGGATGCTTTGAATGTCAGTCATTGTTTCCTTAGCATCCTTTTGCATTTGCATTTATGTTATAGGCATTTGCTTAACCATCTCTTCAAGTGACATTCCACTTGAATATCCTTGATTATTGTTGTTTGCATTGAAGTGTTGTTGTTGCTGACCAAAACCAAGAGGGTACTTTTGTTGTTGGGGGGCATTTTGAATATTATTTTATCCTCCCCATCTAAAGTTTGGGTGATTCCTCCATGGTAAGTCAAGTGTGTTATTCCATGAAGCAGTCCTTTGTCCTTGAAAATTCAATGCGTTTGCATCTTCAAATAGAGTAGGACAAGCATCCGTCATGTGTGCTATGCTTTAGCAAAACTCACATGCCTTGACTTCTTGCTGCGTACGTTTATTAATATTGGTTACTAACTTAGCAACCAAGTCAGTTAAAACTTCAATCTTTCTGACTGCAGAAGAGCTTTTAGCTACTTCCCTATTTACGTCAGCTCTCTGGCTGAAATCTTGTGAACTCTGGGCAGATATTTCTATGAGTCTCCTTACTTTCATAGGAGTTTTATTTGTAAGGGCGTCTCCACTAGATGCATTTATTCTATGGCATTCTTCAGGCAGCAGTCCCTCATAGAAATGCAAAATTAGTAGATTTTCAGTAATTGAATGGTGCGGATAACTCGCACACAACCTTTTAAAACGCTCCCAATATTCATGTAATCCTTCCCCCGTCTTTTGTCTAATCCCGAAAATTTCTTTCTGGAGATTCGTGGTTCTTAATGAAGGAAAGTATTTTTCTAGAAATGCACTTTGCATCTCTGTCCATGTGTTATTGACAATGAAGGTAATTCATATAACCAATCCTTAGAATATCCTTGCAAAGTGAAAGGAAACACAAAATGTTTCATTATATCAATCGTTATACCTTCTGGTTTTGTTGATTTACATATCACATGTAATTTCTTTAAGTGTCTATGTGGATCTTCACCCGCTAAACCATTAAACATTGGGAGTTTGTTTATCAATTCAGAATTCAGCTTAAGCGGAATATTTAAATTTGGCAGAACAATGCATAATGGTTCATCCTCAATTGTCGGAGTTGATAGCTCTTGTAGAGTCTGATTCAAATTATTTTCAGCATTGTTCGCAATATTATTTTGGTTATTTTTTATAATTTCTAAATTTATAAATTGAATAGGAGTAAAACTTCTTTCTCTTTTTAGTGTTGAAAAAGAAACAGAAGGATTAGAACCTAAAGAAGGAGCTGAGCTACTTGGCTGAGGCGAGTCAAAATGAACAACTAATTTTTGCACTTCAGACCCTGTAACCCTATTGCTTCTCAAGTTCATAAAATTTCATAAATGACTTCTTTTTGTTCAAAAAAATTAAAAATATTTTTATTTTATTTTAAAAACCATTAAGTCTTTGAAACAAAAAATGTTTTGATTTTTTTAAAGGTTTTTTTTTTTTAAACCTAGAATAGAAAAATATCAAGTTAAATCTGGTTTTAATGACACTCATTACTGTCCCCGACAACGGCGTCAAAAATTTATGAGAGTCTACCTAGGGTTGTAATTATGACAGCTTTCATGTCCGTCGTAACATGTGACCAATTTGTTTTCACCCAGCTAATACTATTATTATGTAGATGTGGACAGCGAATGTCAAACCTAAATCTAACTTGAATTAATTTCTATCTTACGGGGTGTAGGTAAAAAGAAATTTTGGGGGGATTGTTGTAAGAAACAACTTAAAACTGAAGTATCTATCAGAACAGAAATTGAGATGAAGTTGAGAATTAAAGGAGTTTACTTTAGTTGGAAAAAAAAAAAATAGAGGGATGATTGAATTCCTTCTGATTTATCTAGATCAATCACTGATGTTTCTTAACTTAGATTGTAATGATTTATATGGATTGGTTGTAATAAGTTTGGGCTTAACTCATTACGCTCCTTAACTTTTAACCTCCAATTAGCAGATAGTTAAACTAACTCAATTAATCTAAACCACTTCAATTAGCTCAAACATGATTTAATCAAAAGAGTTGAATCATAACATGGAACTAGCATTCATAACAATCATAGCAATTAGCTTAATCTAGTCATGTTTCATCCATATAAACCCTTGATTATAAATGACAATTAGCTTAAATCATTTCATATCAAGTTGCTACCTATTAAATCCCAAAGCATGATTTATAGCACTAACCTATGCATATTAGGTGATCAAACTAATAAATATAGGTTATGTGATAATTATAGCAGGTTATATGCAACATAATCAGTCATATACATTCTGATCTTTGTCTAATGTTCCTCATCTCATGATCTAGGCTCATCGTTAGGTCATCTAATCATCCCTACGTTAGATATACTCACTCATAAGCATGGAAGAAACCATAGAACGAATCTTAACATTAAAAACGAACATTCTGCAAGATTTAAACGTCTGAGAATGAGAGTTTTACAACGTGCGATGCAATCCAGTCAAGATGCAATGCAAAAGTATGAAAGATCAAGTAATTCCTATTGAGAACTTAATGACGGCGGGTCCTCTTCATCTCTGCCTCCTCTCCTCTTCAACGACGTCCTCTACCTTCTGATTCTCTGCCAAAACAACCCTAACGACGAAAAGTGGATCAAATGTCACAGCCGCGATACATGAAGCTGATGCCCACGATGCCGCTCGATCTGGACTTGCTGGATTTAAAGTCGCGCCCGCGACTAAGTTCGTCGCGTCCGCGACCAAGCTGTAGTTTATAAAAAATACTAAATGACGTCTAAAAATTCTAAAAACTAATACATCATAAGAAATCACACTAATCAACTATGTCGAAATGAAACTTCACCACAACGGTCTTCAAAACACGTAAAACAACGATGATTCGAACATTAGCTTAGGCACTTTAACACGATGCATCCATCATAATTTCTTCATTTCGTTTCTTGTTCAAACTCCGTGCTAATCTGTGAAAAACATAAACAAATAGTAGTACCAACATTCCAAACTAGAAACGACGCTAAAAACATAAAATAGAAGATACAAAGGGAACAAAAATGAGAATTTAATGTAAAGAAATGATGCATGTTTATGCACACATCACATACACAAGATGACATCATTGGAGACAAGGATGTACCAGTGCAGACTTGAAGAGCAACAACTAAAGAATGGCAGTCTGCATGTTATATATCAGAAATGGAGCCAACGATGGTTAATGAAGCTATGAGTGATCCAAATTGGATTGATGCCATGGAGGAAGAACTAAATGAATTTCAAAGAAATGAAGTAGGGTATCTGATGTCAAGACCCAAAATTTATCCAGTTGTTGGCTGCAAATGGATATTCAGAAATAAGACTGATGAAAATGGAATAGTTGTCAGAAATAAAGCCAGACTAGTGGCAAAAGGTTACTCACAAGAAGAAGGAATTAACTTTGATGAAACCTTTGCCCCTGTTGCAAGACTGGAAGCAATATGAATACTCCTTGCCTATGCTGCATAACAAGGATTCAAAGTCTATCAGATGGATGTTAAGAGTGCCTTCCGCAATGGAAAGCTGCAAGAAGAGGTTTATGTTGAACACCCTCCTGGATTTGAAGATTATGCACATCCAAACAATGTCTTCAGGTCAGACAAAGCATTATATGGCTTAAAACAAGCTCCAAGGGCATGCTATGAAACTCTCTCAACTATTCTGTGTGAAAATAATTTTCAGAGAGGAAAGATAGACACCACCTTATTTCTTAAGAAACATAAGTAGCATACACTGTTATTACAAATTTATGTGGATGACATTATATTTGACTGCACTAATAATAAATCGTGTGAGAGATTTGCTGCCTTAATGAAATCAAAATTTCAAATGAGCTTAATGGGAGAGCTAAGATATTTTCTTGCACTTCAAGTACAACAACTAAACAGTGGAATATTTATAAATCAAGCTAAGTACTTGAAAAATATAGTGAAGAAATATGGACTAGAAAATGCGAGTCCCATGAGCTCAGCTGCAATGATAGATAAAGATGAGAGTAGGAAAGGAATTAATCAAACAATGTATAGGGGCATAATAGGATCACTTCTGTACCTGACTACTAGCAGACAAGACATCCTTTACCTAGTCTACGTATGTGCAAGATATCAATTTGATCCCAAAGAATCCCATCACACTACAATAAAGAGAATCATGAGATATCTCAAAGGAACTCCAGATTTGGGTGTATGGTATCCTAAAGAATCAGATTTTACACTAACAGGCTATTCAGATGCAGACTTCGCAGGTTGTAGAGTTGATAGGAAAAGAACCAATGGAACATATCAATTTCTTGATGCAAGAATGATATCATGGTTCAGCAAGAAGCAGAACACAATGTCAGCCTCTACTTTAGAATCAGAATATATAGCTACGAGAAGTCGTGCTGCACAAGTGTTATGGATAAGATCATAGTTTGCAGACTATGGTATGACGTTTTCAAAAACACTAATATTTTATGACAACACGTCTACAATGGCAATTTCACAAAACCCAGTCTTTCATGCAAGAACCAAGCATATAGATATCAGATATCATTTTATCAGAGATCATGTGCAAAAAGGTCATATTAAATTGGAATACATTCCAACAGAAAAACAAATTATAGACATTTTTATAAAGCCTCTTGATGAGAGCAAATTCATCCAATTCCGAGAAGAGTTAGGTGTAATTGATTTAAATCAGTAAAATGACCTAAATGCTCTACTGCTCTACTGCACATGTAGAATGCAGACCAGCGTTATTTTTACCCTATTGTAGTTCTATTTTTGGAAAGAAATAACGTTTCAACATTGCCTAAATTTCTGCAACAGTCAATTCAATGATTGAACTGTGTAATGGCTATATTTTAATGACAATCGATAACTTTTTCAATTGGGTATAAATATGAAAAAAATTTCAACCTAGAATACTTTTCACTCTTTATTTCTCTCTAAGCATTCTCATATACATTCTCTCTCTTTTTCTTACGCTCTACTGCAAACCTTAGTTCATTTTTTCAGATCCAACTCTTACGAACAGAAAAATTTCTCTAAATTCTTTTGAAAAATGGCCAACTCTCGATCTAACACTCCATCCAAAAGTGACAAAACCCAAGAGCAACGGAGTCTAACAAGAAGAACCGAGTTGAAGACTGAAGTAGTTCTTGATTTCGAAACCTTGACAAATGAATCAGATGAAGTTAAAGAGATCTGTGAACTAATACAGGATGCTGGATCGAAGTACTTCTGTGAGAAAATTAGCAAAATATACGATGAAGAGGCACTTGACTTCATTGAAAAGGCAAAGGTTGCAGAGGACTTTCAATACATCACATACACATCAACCAGACGTATTGGGATCAACATCCCTCCTAATGATTTCGAACAGATATTCAGAGTTTTAAACGAAGGACCCAGAGATATCCCAGTCTCTGTGATAAATGATGGGAGGCATGCCATGTTGAGTGATGACAGGCAGAAGGAAGGAATAAGGACGATGAAGAAATATCTGTCAAAAGCACATAAGTTGCTTGCAGATGTGGTGAAAAAGGTGATCATGTCCATGGAAATCTCCAAGGATCAAATGACTTCTGACCAACAGGTGATAATGTGTGCAATTCTTACAAAGCACAAAATCAATTGGGCTAAACTACTAATGTATCAATTGGCCAAAGCAGTATAGGCCAGACAACCTTTATTTGGAAGAGTTATCAGCATCATCCTGAAGGAGAAACTCAAACTCTCTGACAAGAGAGGAAGGCCATGGACTATGGCCAAGCAGATTGACATGAGGAAGATTGGGAAGCGACCCATTGGCTTCTCAAAGAAACCAACAACACTGCAAACTACGAAACAGGTTGTAGACCAGCCTATCAAGAAGGAGCCAATCAATCCCAAGGGAAAGGTTATCAAGGAAGCTCCGAAGCCAAGACAAAGCGAACCAGAGTTATCAGAAGAAAGCTCGTTTTGCAGACCTCAGACGAGGAAACGTTGTCCGAACTTCCTACTGCACCAATGGAAGTGGAAGAAAAAGCTCAGTCTGCACCAATACATGAGCGGAATGAGAATAGCTCTCAAAGGATAACAGCTGCAACAGGAGCTGGAGAATCATCCTTAAGAAGCATTCCTCCAAAGGAGACAGAAGTTGCTATACTTCACGATGAAAACGTAGCTCTGGAGTATCTCAAGGCAGTAGCTGATGAAAATCTTCAGCAACTTATCATGGAAGCATAACAAAGCTATCAGGAGATCAGAGAAGGACCCATGGCACAACTGAGACAGGAGCTAAGTGCACAGGGATATACAAGAAGGGAAATTGAGGACATTGAGGCCAAACTGGGAAGAATACAGACTGATCAGTCTCTCAGTGCATCTACTGCAGTCTCTTCGGCAATTAGGGCTACTGCATCAGAGGCATATACAACTGCCATCATTCCTGTCTCTACCACAGGAATGGAGATAGTTAGAATAGACGCAGAGCATCCATCAACTGCATCTGAAGTATGGGCCACAACAACCACAACAACACTGAATGTAGACAAGGCATAAATTCTGGAAGCACTACAGACTGTCAAATGCCTTCAAGAAAAGGTCTTGGAACACCGAAGAATGACCGATGAAATACTTGAAAAGCCCTTGAAGGAGGCTATGATCCAGGAATTCATCAGAGAGCAAAAGCTCCCAATCAAAAGAAAGTCCAAGGCTGCAAGGTCAAAGTTGATTCCCTCAGGATCAACTACAAGGTACAGAATTAACCCGGATAGGTCTAGAACAAAAATTGGTGTAATAGACAACATGACAGAGGCAGAAATTGAGCAGCTAATCCTGATCCAAAAGAGGGAAGCCAGCAAGAAGAAGAGGCCTACTGAGCCATACATACTATTCAGTAGGGCTCTGAAGATCACAAACTCAACATTGAGGACCAGAAGACACAAGAAGGTTCAGGTGTAGGCTGTGGAATTTTTCCACACTCTAGAAGTGGAAGCTGAGCTAAAAAGGTTTGTGGACAAACATGGCAGGGCTTCAACACTTGAAATCTATGATTACTTGTCCAGACCAACAACAGGGAAGACACCATCTCCTGGAGATGATGATGATGGTGGGCATGATAGCCATCCAGAACCAGAAGGCCATGATGATGATGAGATCATTGATGAAGTTGCCAAGAAGACATCGAAGAGTTCTCCACAACAACAGAGTCAACTACAGTAGATCAACTAGCAACAGATTCAACTGTAGCAGATCAACGAGCAACAAAGTCAACTACAGCTGATCAACCAGCAGCAGAAGAAACTGCAGCAGATCAACCAGCAGCAGAACAACCAGTAGAGTCAGAACCAATAGCAGAATCAGCAATAGTGGCATCCATAGTAGATGAGGCAAAGACAACAGAACAAACAGCAGAGGAGACAACTTCAACAAATATTCCAAAGATAGATATGCTGGCAACAGAGGCTATCTCAGTAGAAAAACAAGCAGACAATGAGCAGGCTACTGAACAAAAGGAGTTTACACAGGTCATAACACTTGAGTTAACTCCAACACGAACTGAAGAAGTCCTAATAGTTGAGGTTGAATCACCGGACACGACATCTGCATTAAGGGAAGAAAGGACTACAACCGACAGCTCCTTTAAAGGGGTCACTCTTGAAGAGATTAAGAAGCACTTGATCAAGAACAAATACAAACTCATGGTGTATCCCCTCTAAATCTAGTATTTTCACCTACTTCTTTATTTGGATTGGTGCAATCTAGGGCAGATCCACCCTCTGTGGGGTTCCCACAAGGATTGCTATACAGTGGAACATGTAACATACCAACCCCAGACTGCATCCAGAAGTCTGAGGCAAGCTCTAGAAGACATAAGATTGACACTAGTTCATGAACAACCACTCTCTACCGTAAGAACAATGACCACAACTGAAATTCTTGTACACTCAGTTGACCTTCGCAGACTGCAGACTTCTCTGAAGACCACTTAAGGAACACATCCTCAACAATGATAAGAGGCTAAGCTTGCTGAAAAGCAAGCTACAGCTTGAGACTACAAAGGTCACAGCTGCTCATTAAATCACATCCTTAGAGCTGAAAGCCCTTCGAACTGCCATTGAACCCCTCACCGTAGCCCTCGATGCTAACATAAAGGGGAAGAAGGAGGCAGCTGAAAAAGGAAAGGAGGTAGTAGTCAGGCCCAAGTCTACATAGGAACTCAAAAGGGAAACCAGCAACTGTAGTAGAAGGAGAAAGGGCTGCAAAACAAAGACCTCAGGGGGAGAGGCCATCAGGATAAAGTCATCAGGGGGAAAGGCCATCAGGACAAAGACCTCAGCGGGAGAGGCCATTTGGTCAAATACCTCAGGGGGAGTGAAATCAGAAGGAGAAATGGAGACATCAGGGATCATCAGACGGCCAACCCAGAGGCGCAGCAAAGGAGAAGAATATCAAAGGTGAAAACAAACAAACTACTTGCTGCACTGTAAACTTGGAATAGGTTAAAGGTTTTTTTTTTTTTTTTTTTAACAATATAAATGTTAGCTTGCTGTATTACTTAGAAGTTTTGTTAGCATCAAGTTAGGGGGAGATTGATAAAAATTTACAATCCCTCCGTTTGTATAGAAATTGATGAACAAAACTTACACGTATTAACCATGAAGTAGTTAGTGTACTTAGGCTGGAAATCAGGTTAGTAATCTGTAATCTAGGGTTGATGCGGAAGAGCAGACGGCCACAGATGGAGAGCATTGTGAGCCACTAGATGGAGACCACTATAGAAGATTTCAACAAGGCAGCTAAGACATGCATGGACAGTAAAAGACCTGCAAATGCTTCAGGATCTAGGATCAATCTTGTTGGCAAGGGCCAACACAGCAATGCAGAAAAGGTTACAACAGTACTGAGTGCAGACAAAGTTACAGCAGTGATCGGGTATAGAAGAGGTCTCAATGGTACTGAGTATAGACTAAATTACAGCAGACTGAGTGCAACAGAGATGGTTGCTTAAGTTGGACAAGGATCAAAGGATTGGTCAAATCGAAGATTTGAGGTATGGAGAAACTGTATGAGAATCAGAATGAAGCTGATCTGTCAACATCAGCGCAGGGGTCACATGTGTTGCTAATACACAGGCTGTCAACATCATATCAAGTACAGTCACAGGTTCATTCCCTCAACCTATAAAAAGGGATCAAAGAGGCTCAGTGAACAGAGCTGTTGATAAACCATTGAACATACAAAAGCATACGAGAAATCTGAATTCAAAGCTATTCAAGTGAGCTGAATTGAAGAAAGCAGAAAGAAGAGAGTTCACTAATCTGCATTGAAGAACGATTGAACGTACAAGAGCATACGAGAAATCTGAATTCAAAGCTGTTCAAGTGAGCTGAATTGAAGAAAGCAGGAAGAAGAGAGTTCACTAGTCTGTATTGAAGAACAAAGCTGCAACAAAGTCCAAGGAAGGATCTGTGCAAGGGTCTAGGTTCTTTGCCTTTTGCAAGATGCAAACTTGTAAAGGCGTTGTCTTGTAAACAAGAAGATAGTGAACTCACCTCTTGAATTGACTACACTGGTCATCAAGGGAAGACTGGACTAAGCTCTCGATTATCAGTTGATAACGAGTGTCTGAATCAGTATAAAATCCTGTGTTCTTGTCTTGCATTACTTTATTTTGCATATTATAACTATTAAAAGTAACTTGATCAGCATAAAGAGACAAGCGTTCAAAGGTTAAGTCTCTACAGCAGACACCTTCTGCAATCTGGAAGGATAAATAGTGTTCTTTGATTAAATACTCTGCTGCATTTCACTAAAAATTTTAAAACAACCTATTCACCCCTCCCCCCTCTAGGTTGTACCTATGGAAATAACAAGTAGCAACCTTTTCCATCATGTTCATGGTTTTTTCTTGTACAATTTCAACTTTAACTTTTTTCTTCTTCTTATTATGGCATTCAAGAGGTGTAAATGCTCCTTCGAATATTCTATTCCATCTAAATCCACAAAACTCTCTAAAGATGCTTCATTTCGAGCGATCATTCCATCGATTCCAAGAATGGTTGAATCTACATCTTCAGCACCAATTCTTTAGTTCCTTTCATTTGCTGTTTCATTACGTTTTCTTGTGGCTCTATCTGTTGCGACCATTTCTTCCAACACATTATAAAGATAGAATGATTTATCCTTCCAAATAGCTGCTTTTGGACTGGCCTATAGATCAAAATAAAAATTCATGGGAAAAATAAAATAAAAAACTAAAGGTATATTACCAATGAAATTAAAGAATACATAATTACCTCAGTTAATTTAGGCCACACTTCTTCACTAGCACCCCATGTTTTTGTAATAGGATTCCAAGAGAACCACTTAAACCTCCTCAACGAAATAAATCATAGCATTTATAAAAATGTTGTTTGAGGGTCTTCATTCGATTAATTAAGTGAGTCTTTTGCAACTATTGCAGACTCAGCTACTTTGCTAGTTTTGTTTTCTCATATTATTATATGGTGTGGTCATGAAAACACCATCAGATCTATTTCCTTGCTTATGTAGCAATGCATCAATGAAAAAGTATCCATAAGATTGGTCCACTTTGATAGTGTATTATTAGATTTAATGAATCAAAGGAGTACTAACTTTTAGAGTGAAATGTTTTGATAATCTAAGGTAGTCTATTAGACGGTTTGAATCAAAACAGTGGAAGCTCTCGATAGAACAGTTGGTTTGGGTCAAATAAGTCTTCTGGGTTCTTTGGGTTTTCTCGTTTGGTTAGATGGTCTGTGAGTATCAATTTTGCTTCTAGTCAGATCAATTGTTAGATTGGTTCAAGAAGTTATTAGAAATTCAGTACTTCTGGTTAGATCAGTTATCAAATTAGTTCAAAAGAGGGTGATAGATGGCAGTACTACATCAGACAAGTATCCGATACAGACAGTCTGCAGAGGTTATCTGCAGTGACTTGAATCTGCTGAAAGAAGGCTCTATTGAATTGTCAGAACGAATGCACTGGACTTATCAAAAGATGATTGGGGATTGATTGGAGAGCAATCCACCAACCTTGCTTATATAAGTCATAAATCTTCAGATGGAACGATAACGAAGGCAAACTTTTGAAAAACACAACTGTGAATCAAAGTGCTCTCAAGTGTTCTCTCTCTCTCTCTCTCTCTCTCTCTCTCTCTCTCTCTCTCTCTCTCTCTCTCTCTCTCTCTTTTCTCCGTCCAAGAAAGTTCTCAAGTGCGAATCAAGAATCTGTTCATCAAGAACCTCATGTTGGAGATGTTGATTGCTGGATTTTTTTTTTATCTATATGAGTATCTTTTTGGATTCGATTGTGATTGATTGTGGTTGAAGGATCTCGACGGGATCGCTTGTGATCAGATCTATTGATATCTGATTATGTGTAATGGTTGAAGAATGAGCCTAAAAACTATATGTTGTACTGTGATCCGAAGTGATCTAGTGGATTCCTTTCTTGTGTAGCACACTGCTAACAAGAGAAAAAGTGGATTAAGTTCAAATCAGTTAGTTAACACCGATTTGAGTTTGAACCACTATAAACTGTGTGTTCTTGATTTCTTGCTTTCTTCTCTGTCCGATCTGTTGGTGTTGATCTGATCATCTGTCTGAAAACACAATTTTGTCTGTTAGAACATTGATAGATCATCAGGATTCTTGATTGATCATCGCTTCTTAATGATCATAGGTTTCTGTTAGATCAATTAGTGGTTTCTTGATAGTCTAACTAATTGTTCATCTGATAGTTAGACCTAAGTTGTTAGAATCTTGATTAGATAATAACCTATTCATCGTCTACTTGTGTGAATTTCATCAGATCAGTTTAGGTCTGCTTGTTTTGATAGTTGTTTCCGTTGTGAATAAGATTCTTAATTGTGAAAATTTTAGTAGAACAATGTATTCATCCCCCCCCCCCCCCCAAAGTCTGTTCTCGATTACAGTCATGGGACTTTCACACTTCAAATTTTCTCTTTTTGTACCAAGACTTGATTCACCTTTGGTAGTCATATTTAAGCCTGCACACACATTAAACAAGAAATATAGCAAGTTAAACCACATAAAACGAAACTAGTATCATAACATGTAATACACAACAAAATATATAAAAGCTGAATTAAAGACAAATTTAAAATTGTAATTTTATAGTGTTTATTCAAATAATACATAGCATTGCATCAACAAAGACAATTATGAAAAAGCATCACATCTCCAACTCTAGCGCATAATCCGTCCACATATGAGTTGCAATACAATCCCTCAAATATTCAACTTGTGCAGCATTTTGAACTTCATCCCTCACAAGATCTACCACTTCAGGCTCTTGTGTGAAAATTCTTGGTCCACTTCAGCAATAAGAGCCTCATCATAGTATTCTGCACCTAAATAATTATGAAGGATGCGGCATTCCACAATTATTAAAGATTGAGTTTCTTTCGAGTAATTTGGCTCCGTCGTGCTATCCACTAGAGAACTGTTTTCTTTAAAACACCAAATTCTCTTTCAATAGCATTACATGGTGATGCATGCCGAAGATTAAATAAATCTCTAGGATTCTTAGGGCCCCGAGATGAGTACGCTTTTAACTGATAACAAACACCTCTAAAAGGTATCATTAGTCCAACCCTATGTGGAAACCCCGTATCAACCAGATAAGATTTACCTAATAAGGAAAAAAGAACTATTAGATTATATAAATTCAATTAAAATGTGTATGAAAAGAAAAATACCATTTGGAATTATCAATTTATCTTCTCTTCTAAGGTCATCCTTGATTATTCTTTAGTTAGATGCAGTCCCCTCCCAACCAGATAATAGGCATGTGAACTTCAAATCAAATGTGCATGCAGCTAACACATAAGTGTTGGATATCCTTTTCTATCACGATATCCTGGTGCTTCTTTATAGGACACTTTTACTCTAACATGTGTTCCGTCTACTGCTCCTACACAATTCTACCAATCGTTGCATAATATTTTGCACTAACTTACAAAAGCTTCTGGCCCCATGCGAGTTACATCACGACTTTTGTAACAAGTGCTTAGTTTATTAATCAATTCATCTCTCATTATTTTTCTTGAATGCATGGCCTCTTTAGTGGGCTTCATTCTAACTCTATGATGAAAACTTCCAATCAAATCAAATGGGTCCAAAACATTGTTAAAATAATATGTCGAAGTAGTATCTCTCTTATTATTAGCATATTACGAGTGCTTCCCTCATTGCTGTCTGTTGGAATAACATGTCTATCAACAATCTAAATAAGGAGTTTGAATACTCACATTGATTAGGTAATTATGAACTCCAAACGGAAGCTTTGATATTATCTCTTGAAAGTCGATGTAGTCTCGGGAACGGATCTCGTCTGGTGATGTGCGATCAAGTAGAACCCAAAGACAAGTAAGAATTCCACGCCTTATATACTACGAATAATCCAATGAGTAGAGAGAGTTCGACAATTTTATATGAATGTGTGTGATTGACGTATGTGATAGAGTCGAAACTGCAAGAACTAACATGAGATGAATCTATGAGTCATCAGCATAACAACCAAAAAAGGGTCTTGAAGACAGAAATGAACAATCATTTTGTACATAGTTCTAGGTGAATGTCAGCTATGCTATCACCACCAAGCAGTTAGTAGCCACTTTATATATAAGGACTCTGAATTCTCTAACAAAGACTACTTGATCGACCCAACATACATTAACAACTGACCAATATAACTGAGCTCTCTGTATCATTCCACTGAACCCAACAGAACAAGCCATATTGCAAAAACTCGTATTAGATTCCTAACTCGTCATCCAATCTTGTTTGATAGAAAATGGTAGAAATGAGAAGAAACAAACAAATAGCACTTCTTGCAAAACACCTGATGGATAAAGGATGACTGCATCATCAACTTCCATGAACAAGTTCCTACAGTTTAACAAGGGAGGAGATTAGAATTGTGTGCAAAGAAAACACTATAGTGGGGGGAGCAACAACTGTTCCGTAACTATGGGTTCAGGAAAGAAACCGGAGGAGATGGATCTTCATCTACGGCTTAATACAATTAAGTCAAAGCCGGATCAAACCATGGAAGAATATCTTCGTGAAGTGAAGGTTATTTCTGATTCTCTTACTGCCATCAATAAGCCCTTCCGCCACAACAGATCATTATGTTTGTTCTTCGTGGACTGCCTTCTCAATATAGACAATTTGTCACAGCTTTGACAACTAATGATGTTCCCCTGAGCATTGATGATGTTCTTAACAAGTTAATTCATCACGAGCAACAATTGAAGTGGATTCAATCATCTGAGGAAGCCTCTCAGTCTATGGCCTTTATGACCTCTTTTGGTAGAGGTGGTCATGGTGCTCATGCTATTAGAGGTAGAGAGGAGGCAATGCAAACGAAAATTTTTCTGGTCGAGGTGATGGTATAACTCGGTTTGGCAATAACCGTGGACATGGTGGAAATCGTGGTGGCGGTAACTCTGATCGTGTGATGGGATATGGAAACTATGGTGTTTCTCCTAGTGGTTCACATGGTGTGCTTGGAACAGGTGCTATTATTCGCCCAAATCTGCTCCAAACTAGGACATAGCACATTGAAATGCTATCATAGGTTCAATCATGCTTATATTGCAGAAGACTTACCAAAGTCTTTTTTAGCATCATCGGTCGGAGAAACTTTTGATTCTATTTGGTATCCTGATTCAGGTGCGACCAAGCATATGACTCCTCATTCAGGTATTTTGCAGCGCTTGTATCCTTAGTTTTGGTTCAGGTTTTATCACTGTAGCTAATGGGAATTCTTTGCCTATAAAACATGTTGGAACATTGTCGATTCCCACTTCCACTAAATCTCTGACCTTAAGAAATGTGTTGCATGCTCCCGGCTTACTCATAGCCAAGCAAATGACTCCTCATTCAGGTATTTTGCAGCGCTTGTATCCTTAGTTTTGGTTCAGGTTCTATCACTGTAGCTAATGGAAATTCTTTGCCTATAAAACATGTTGGTGTTGAGAAATAGGATCGTCGGAACCAAAGTATAACGAGAATTATAACTTCTAATAAAAATAGAATATTACAAACCCGTACACTTATAAAAACAATCACACTCTAATTGTGTTTAACACTCATAATTTACACCGTACTTTATTTGGAAACAATTACAAATACACACTTAGCTCTTACGTGCCTTGCACTTAGAAAACTCTCTAATTTTTGTGATAATAAACAAGATTGCTAAATGCCTCTTTATATAGTGGTAATACAACTAAACTTCTCCTTTGGCTAACGAAACTTCTTAGGGGTAACTAAATTTCTTGTTTTTGAAACTTTCAAAGCTATCTTTCTAAATTCAAAAAAGGAAGGTTAGTCTTAGGATAATTTGTTGAACTAGAAAATATAGTTAGGGAGATTAGGATGTGAATGTTCAACACTCCCCCTCAACGACTAATCTCTTCTTTGCCACAAAACGAGTCATCATTCCAAGCTGCTTTCTGAACTCATCAAACTTAGTTCTACTAAGCCCCTTTGTAAAGATATCTAGAGTTTGATCATTGATATTGATGTACTTCATCTCGATCTTCCCTTGAAGTACCTTCTCTCGAATAAAGTGATAGTGAACTTTCACATGCTTCGTTCGAGCATGAAACACTGGAATCTCTGCCATCCAGATTGCTGATTGATTATCACAGTAGAGTTGAACTGTGTAATCAATAGGTTTATGAAGATCTTCCATCAGCTGCATCAACCATGTGCACTCCTGAGCTGCCACAGCTGCTGCACGATACTCTGTCTCTGTACTCGACAAAGATAGTGTTGGTTGTCTTTTAATGCATCAAGAGATAACCCCTGATCTAAGGTTGAATATATAACCAGTAGTTGACCTTCGAGTGTTGTGATCTCCAGCATAGTCAGCATCACATGACCCGGTCAACTGGGAATGTTCTTCCTTCCTGTATAGAATGCCAAAGTCAATAGTTCTTTTGACATACCTCAGAATTCGTCGCACTGCTTCCAAGTGAGGCTTCTTAGGATTCTGCATGAATCTGCTAACTATACAAACTGCATAGGAAATGTGAGGCCTTGACAGAGTGAGATAGATCAAGCTTCCCACTATTTTCCTGTACATAGTCTCATCTTCAAGATCTTTGCCTTCAGCTGAGCGCAGCTTAGCAATTGCCTCCACTGGTGTTGAAACAGGCCTACAATCAAGCATTCCATATTTCACTAGAAGGTCTTTGGCAAACTTCTGCTGACACAAGAATATGCTCCTTGGTTCGGTCTATTTCAAGACCCAGAAAGTGCTTCACCTCTCCAAGTTCTTTCATCTGAAATCGTACCGACAGGTTTTTCCTCGTTTGTCTGATGTCCTCCTCATGGTCTCCCGTGATTATTAGATCATCCATGTAGACAAGAACTGTTGTTATCTTCTCACCTCGAATCTTCACTAATAGGTTTGAGTCTGCTGGCGCAACTGAGTATCCGTTTTGAATAAGAAACTCAGCTATCTTTCCATACCATGCACTTGGTGCTTGCTTCAAGCCGTAGAGTGCCTTCTTCAAAATGCATACATATGAAGGGTAGGTTCTGCTCTCGAATCCCTTTGGCTGCTCCATGTAAATCTCACGATCAAGCTCTCCATGTAAGAAAGCATTCTTCACATCCATAACTTCCATGATTTGTTGGCCGCAATTGCTAAGAGAACACAAACAGTTGTGATCTTTGCTATTAGACTGAATGTCTCATCATAGTCCAGCCATACATCTGTGAGAATCCGCGAGCAACAAGTCAAACTTTGTACCTTTCGATCGAACCATTAGATTTGGTTTTGACCTTGTACACCCACTTGCAAGAAATAGGTTATGCTGACTTCACCTTTGGAACTAAAACCCAAGTCTGATTCGGATTCAATGCATCGATCTCTTCATGCATGGCTTGTCTTCATTCCTTCCCATGAGCTGCCTACTCATAGGAATCCGGCTCTTGTGGCTTGTTATCTTCAACAAGAGCTGCTTTGGCGTATTTGGGATTTGGCTTCCGCTTTCTGGTTGGATAACGATGCTTTCGTTGACCTTTTGCCTGCTCTTCTTCTTAGCCGACTTTGTCTTCTGCATCTTCAAGTTAGGTAGGTCTATCCTCCTCTCTGATCTTGTAGACTCCGCTTTGTCAGGGACTGCTTCCCTTGTTTGAAGATTTAGAAGATGACTCTCCTTTAGAACCTTCAGGTTCTGGAGGAACTACTAGATCAAGAGTAGCTTTTTCCTCTTTGTCCAGCTTTTCCTGTAACATTTCTTCGATCACTTTTGAATCTGGTAAAGTGACTGACTGTGGGCTCCACCAAGACGATGCTTCATCAAACACAACATTTCTTGATGGATATCAATGACCGATGTTGGGATCAACACACTTCCATCCCTTTCACTGGTCATCATATCCGACAAAGATACATCGCACCGCCTTCTTGTCGAACTTGCTCCGAAGATGGTCAGGGACGAACACATAGCACATACATCCGAAAACACGAAAGTGACTCACCATTGACTTCATTTTAAAGAGCTTCTCGAACGGTGTCAAGAATCCAAGCCTCGCTTGTGGTAATATGTTGATGACATGAGCCGCCGTCTTCATGCATTCTGTCCAAAAACGTGGTGGTACGTTCTTGGCATATAGCATGCTTCTGCTGGTCTCGGCTAGATGGTGATTCTTCCTTTCAGCAACGCCATTTTGCTGAGGGGTGTCTGGACAAGTCAATTACCTCCGGATATTATTTTGTTGCAGAAACATCTTGAACTTGTTTGACGTGTACTTACCTCCATTGTCAGTATAGAGACACCTCACCATAGTTCCTAACTCCTTCTCGACGTCTTTTTTGAAAGTCTTGAACATTGACAATGCTTCAGACTTTTCCTTCATGAGGTATACCCACACATACCTCGAGTAATCATCAATAAAGGTAATCATATACCTTAAACCGTTGACCAATGGTTGCTTCACTAGATCAAAAACATCCGAGTGAACAAGCTCCAAAGGAACATTGGCTTTAAATTGCGACTCCTTGAACGATAACTGGAATGCTCTGCCATATTGACAACCAGCACAGACAGTGCCTTCAGGAATCTCCAACTACGGGAGACCGTTGAGAGTTGATTTTCTAATCATCTCCCTTAACTTCTGAAAGTTAACATGCCCAAGCCGAGCATGCCATAGATCAGCAGTCTCATTCTTTTGAGTCTTATACATGTAAGCCTCTTGAGCTGACATGACATAAACAGACTCCATTCGTATTCCTTCCAAGACAGGCATACTCCTGTCATGGCTACAGTAGACGTTGACTTCGGTAGGCCCGAAAATCACCTGGTGTTCATTTGTCGTTAGTTGTGAAATTGATAACAAATTCTTCGTCATACCAGGTACGTGAAAAACATTATCTAGTAGTACCTCTTTGTTGTTGTGTTGAGGAACGATCATCGTCTTGCAAACATGAGTTATAAGTAACTTCGAGTTACTGGAGATGATGACCACGCGCTTCCTTTTATACTTGGATACTTCATGAAGCTTCTCCTTGCTTCCCGTCATGTGATTTGAACAATCGGAATCTAAGATACAGTCATGGTTGTAGTTAATCACCTTGTTGTTGACAGCCACAAGTGCCAACTCTTCTACTGATTCAGCAATATAAGAAGCTGCTAGCTCTTGTTCTTCTATCGCCATGGATACTTGGAAATCCCATTCTTCTTTGGTATTTCCTTTGCTTTTACTAGAAGAAGCAAAGTTAGCTATTTTGGATTTTCTCTAACAGTCGCAAGTAAAGTGTCCCTTCCTCATGCAGTTATAGCATTCTTCATTTTGACGTTGTCTTTACCCATCACCTTGAGCTCCCCCTTGATTAGAGCTTCTCTTAGATTGAGAATTCCTCCAAGACTGCTTCTTCTTCCAGCGCCCTTGCTGATATAATTGTCCTTCTTGCATCCGTTCAGCGTCTTGGTTGGATTTTTTCTATGGATCTCTCTTTTTGCTAAAGAGAGTTGTGCTTTCTTCCATAATAAAGACTCCAGATATTTTCTTGTCTAGAGCTTCCTGGTTCGCCAAAATATTCTCCAGCTTCGTGAGAGCTGGTTAAGTAGCCCACCCACGGGTTGGTGTAAGAAGACCGTTGAATTCTGGTCTTAACCTATGAATAATGATCCTCCTCGTACGAGGATCACTGATTGAATTCTTTGGATCCAATTTAGTATTCCCTTCACATAAAGCTTTCACTTTAGTAAAGTACTGGCTTATCGTCAAGTCTCATTATAAGACTGACATAAGCTCATTCTCGAGTTGCTGAAGTCAGGCATCGTTTGTTTTGGCGAATAAGGTAGCTAGAGTGTTCCATGCTTCCTTGGGTGTCTTAGCGTCCTTGATTCTCTGTAAAAACTCATCTTCTACAAAGACAGTAAGTGCGAACATCGCCTTACCAGCTTTGACCTTCCATTTCTTAAGGTCCTCCTCTGGCTCTTTTGGTGGTGTTATATCAGACCCTTCAATAATCTCCTAGAGATTTTGACCGAGAAAGTAAAACTTCATTCTGATGCTTCAAGTGCTGTAGTTGCTGCTATTTAATTTCTCGACATTATTAACCGAGCTGCTAACTTCTGTCATGGTGACTCAGTAAAAATATTTTTACAACGCGATAAAAATATTTTTTTTTACAATAGCAGTTATATTATACAATTTCAAATTGGAATAATAAAAATATTTTCTGTTAGTAACTTTATTTTTAACAGGTTGATACAATTTATTTACCGAGTCTGGTAAAAAAATAATATTTCACCAATTGACCAACTGTACCCCTGCGACGTGGCTCTGATACCACTTGTTGAGAAATCGGATCGACGAAATCAAAGTATATCGAGAATTGTAACTTTTAATAAGAATAGAATATTACAAACCCGTATAATTATAAAAACAATCATACTCTAATTGTGTTTAACACTCATAATTTACACCGCATTTTATTTAAAACACTCTACAAATATACACTTACCTCTTAAGTGCCTTGCACTTATTTTTACACTTAGGAAACTCTCTAAGTTTTTGTGGTAATAAACAATATTGCTAAATACTTCTTTATATAATGGTATGACAAGTAAACTTCTCTTTAGGCTAACTAAACTTCTTAGGAGTAACTAAATTTCTTGTTCTTGAAACTTTCAACGCTACCTTTCTTAATTCAACAAAAGAAGACTACTCTTAAGATTTTGTTGAACTAGGAAATATAATTAGGGAGATTAGGAGATGAATGTTGAACAGTTGGAACATTGTCGATTCCCACTTTCACTAAATCTCTGACCTTAAGAAATGTGTTGCATGCTCCCGGCTTACTCATAACCTTTTATCTGTGAAAAAGTTGTGCGCTGATATTTATTGTTCTGTTGTACAGTATTTATTAATGATTCTATTTCTGTTGAGAACAGTCGCGGGGGAAGATACTACTCCATCAAAGGTCCCATGACACTCTTTATCCACTATCTCAAGCTACAGGATTGCTTGCAAGGGTTACCAGTGATGTTTGGGATCATCGTCTAGGACACCCTAGTCGCCATATTCTTCAATTGTTACAAAGTCAGTTAAATGTCAGTTCAGTCCAAGGGCATTTGTAAATCGTGTCAGTATGGTAAATCTTGTCGTTTATCTTTTGAGCAGTCAAACCGATATACTACTCAACCTTTAGCTTTAGTTCATTCTGATGTTTGGGAGTCTCCCCTTTTATCAGTTTCTGGGATCAAATATTATATTATTTTTATTGTTGATTATTCTTGATTTACTTGAATATTTCCCATGCGCCACAAAGATGAAGTGTATAATCATTTTTGTATTTTTGCGAAATATGTTGAAAAATAGTTTGGCACACATATCCTTGCCTTTCAAAGCGATGGTGGGAATGAATTCGATAATCAGAAATTTCGTACTCACCAACAACATCATGGCATACAATGTCGTTTTTCAGCATCGTCATCTTGTGAACATTGCCAGAACACTTTTACTTCATGCGTCCATTCCCTCCACATACTGGGTTGATGCCATCTTCACTGTTGTTTATTCGGTAAGTAGGTTGCCTACACCGGTTTTGCAACATCCCTCTCCTTTCAAAATGCTATATTTTTCTCTTTTTTTGAAAGCGTTAAAAGTTTCTATTAATCACCCAAAAACACTAGTTACATCATGCTATGCTTTATCCTCCAAAATCTGGTATACCAGCCTGAGTATTTCCTAGACAACAATTGCTAAGTATCATTCTAGCTATCATCAGTTGTTGTTGCGTTGTTTTCTATGAATTCTTCGGTTACGCTCCCTCCAAATTTCATATGTCATCATGGCATTGGCCTTTCTAAGTGATCTAACTTTTTCTGTTTTTCCTCGTGCTACTTTTCCCAGCCATGCCATCCAAATCTGGGAAGGAGCTGGTCTGTATTTGAGTTTGAATTGCGACAGCAATTGCACCATAATCTCTTGAGAATAAGGACATAGATAAAACAAATGGTCACATGTCTTCTCACGTAATCCACACAGCACACAGGAATCACCCTCCCCCAAGCCATACTTCATCAACCAGGATCTAGTCCTAAGCTTATTCTTTATAATAAGCCACATTATCAACGAATGTCTGGGTCTAATATTGCGATCCCAGATCATCTTCCACCAAGGCACATTCGGATTTTTCGTCAGCATAGCCTGATATGTGCCCTTCACTGAGAATGAACTGCCCTCCATAATATTCTTTGCTCCAGCTTGGTTAACCTGCATCATAGCATCCATAACAGAATCCCTTGTCTTCAACAGCATACCCCATGTATGAGAAACTGAAGCTTTCTTAGGAAAACTCCAATGATCCCTTCCTTTTATAAGGTACGAATGGATCCATCTTACCCATAACCTTTGTGTCTCATGTTCAATGGCCTATATTTTTATAAAGAATAGAGCCAAGTTCCACAACTTGAAGACTTTTAGCCCCAGTTCACCTTACTTTTTAGGCATACATCCTTCACTCTAGGAAACAAGGGCCTTATATCGATTAAGGGCCACACCAGACCATAGGAATGCTCTACAAATATCCTCAATTTCATCCATCACAGCAACTAGTATGATGAAGATTTATGACAAGTAAATCTGGATAGAGGTAAGGACAGTCTTCAATAAGACTAGCCTTCCAGCATAAGATAGCATTCTAGAGGTCCAGCTTCGTATCCTGCTAAGCATCCTATTGACAAAGGCTGGAATTGAATCACGTTCAATCTGTGAGAAGCCAAAGGAACCCCTTAGTACTTGATTGGAAAAGCCCCCTGTCTCATCTGCAGTATATCAGTGATCTCCGATATTCTGGCTTCCTCAACACCTCCCATAAACACCAGCTCTTCTCCATGCTGACTTTTAGTCCAGACATGTCTCCAAACTGCATCATGACCCCCTTAATGAGACGCATAGAAGGCAGCTCAGCTTTGTAGAACAACATGATATCATGAGCAAAACATAGGCTCACCAATTTCGGTCGCTTGCATCTAGGATGGAAACCAAAAGGTTGGTTCCTAGACATCAGCTGCAGGCTTCGTGTTAAAAAGCCCATTACCATAACAAACAAGAATGGAGATAAGGGATCTCCTTGATGGATACCACGTTCCCGTTTGAAAATATCCGTATATGTGTCATTTACATTAACTGTATAGCTCATAGTTGTATATTATTGCTTGAAATAGTTAACAAATTGCTCATGGAAGCCCAAAGCCAGCATCAACTTTTCTAAAAAAAGTTCAATTAACTGTGTCATATGCTTCCCTAATGTCAACCTTCACTATGCATCGAGGAGACACATCCCTTCTTTCATACTCATAAACTAGGTCTTGACACAACAAGATCTTATCAATAAAACTTCTGTCTTTAATAAAGGCACTTTGAGAGGCACTAATTAGGTGGCTCATGACCTTTTCAAGCCTAAAGCACAACAGTTTAGCTATAATTTTATATAGCACTCCACGGTTGGCTATAGGACGATAGTCAGTGATCTTTGAGGGATTGTCACACTTTGCAGCCAGATGGATAGATGTAATATTAAGCTCCTTCATCATATACCCAGATCTAAAAAATCCCTGAATACCAGTTGTCACATCACTCCTAATAACACTCCATGCCTTTTCGAAGAAACCTGATGAGTAACCATCTGATCCAGATACCCTGTGGTTATCAATGTCATTCAAGGCTCGAAGAACATCCTCTGGAGTAAAGGCTTGCACTAAGTCCTGCTATTGTTCATAAGAGAGCTTTGCACCTTGTAGTGGAATATCTTCCGGTATCTCACCTTGATAGGGGACATCAGACCCCAATATCATAACCATAAACCTCACAATCTCTTCTTTAATGGCCTTCTCTTCTATCAGGTAAACCCTAGCCTCATCAGTCACCCCATGAATCATAGCTCTCCTTCTTCTGCCCTTTAAAACACTATGAAAATAGGCTGTATTTCTATCCATGAGCTTGATCAAGTCATCTTTCAGTTGCTGCTTGTACACTGCATCTTCAATCTTGTGTAGAGCAAGGAGTTCAGTGCTTATAAGTTTTTCCTTGCTGTACACCTCCATTGACCAAGGCTTCGTCTGAACTTCTCTTAATTCATTCTCACACTATGATTTTCTTTACAGATACACCAACATAATGAGCACTGTGTAGCTGATTGAGTTCTTTCTTCAGTAGTTTCATCTTCTGAACCACTCTAAACAAGGTACTATCCGATATTTCAGTGCTTCAAACTAACCTAACAATATCCATAAAAGCAGGATGAGTAGTCCAAGCATTGAGAAATTTAAAAGATCTCCTTGACACCTGGGATTGAGGAATAGTCAAGCAGGCATGGCAATGGTCAAACACACCAGCTTCAAGGAATCTCACATGAGCGCTTTATAAATTTTGATATACCTGATTATAAATTTTTTCCGCAGTTTTGGATGCTCTTGTTATCCTAATCTTTCTTCTATAAATAAGAACAAGTTTTCTACCCGTTCGGTCCAATGTGTCTATCTTGGTTATGCTTCAAATTATAGAGGGTATCTTTGTCTTGATGTTTTGTCTGAGTCTATATTAGTCGACATGTTATTTTTAAGGAGTCTGATTTTCCGCACTCTTTATTGTCTGCTATGCGGGTTACTTCCAACCAGTCAGAATTCAACATTTTCCCTTCAATTTAGTCCTTCAGTAGTGCCACACATCACTGGTCCTCTTCTGCAGACTTCCTGTTCTAGCATAATTCCTTCGTGTACTACTGAACCTAATGTGTATGAAAACACACATCGGTTCTTTACTCTAAACTTTTTTTTATTCCTTTTTCATTGTCTAAATTATATTTTTAGTGTCTTTTTATCTTGGAATATTGGTACTGCTGTGCTTTCATGTTTTATGACAGATGGGCTTTGAATTTGGAGCAAAAATGAAGAAGGATGAAGAAAATGACAATCCATGAACTCAAAAAGCCGCATTTCATGTTTCATCTCCATTGCACGTGCTTCGAGAGTTTTTACGATGATGTTTCACCATGATTAGCTAGATTAGTGTGTTTAGATATCATGTATAAGTTTTTAGAATTTTTGGACGTCATTTGTTATTTTTAATTTTAGTTTTAAGCTTACTGCACTGTGCTGTTGTGGGCATGACAGCCGTCGCGGGCGTGACAGCCGTCGCGGGCGTGACAGCCGTCGCGGGCGTGACAGGTGAATTTCCTGAAATCCCTGGTTTTAATGCTGTCACGGGCGCGACAGGCTTGGCCGCGGCCGCGACGATATTCCTGATGCAAAATGATGAGTTTCAGCCGTCGGATCAATTCGGTTACAAGCCCTCGCTTATAAATACCTTTCCTAGGGTTATTCCAAGCAACAATCAGAGGGGGAGACGCTCTGGGAGGCAGAGACGGCCGAGAGGACGAAAGACAAACAAAAGATGGGTTTTTGGAGAAAGAATTGACATAGTCTTAGTTCGCAACGCATAGGAACTCATCGGATTTGATTTGGAACGCTACGAACACTATATAACTTCTATTCTTTAGTTGTCAAGAAGACACCTCCTGTGGATTGGAGTACTGCATTTTATTCTCTGAGGCAAGAGGTAGCTGAACTATGAGCTGATGTCACATCTATGCGGTCTCAAGTGACTTCACGCTTGGATGCCATTCAACAGAGTCATGAGGACTTTCATCGTCAGATTTTTCAATATTTTGATAGCAAATTTCCACCACCTCCTCCTATGTGATTTTTTCTAGCTAGTCAGTCTAGTTTTATGAGGGAGGTTGGATATTCCTAGACATTTTAGTTAATTTTTTATTTTCAGTCAAGTGTACTACTTTCTTTTCAAAGATGTATGAATCTTTATGTTTTATGCATCTTCGTTCGTTTTTATGCAACTTTGTTCCCTTTATGTAAGATTGAACCTAAGTATGAATTCATTTTCATTTGATTGTCATGTTTCATTCATTATTGTTTATGCTTCTGTTTATATTCTATGTTTTCTCTCTTTTTTATTTACATTGTGTGTGTGAGAGAGAGGAGAGAACTAATTTTTACTATCAAGTTGTGTTCTGTTAGATGTCAAACATTAACTTGCCAAGTGAAAGAGATATACGCGTAGTAAGTATTGACAGATGGATCGAGGACATTGATGAGCCAATTGTTGACACAAACAACCCAATGGTGGCTCCTATATCTTGCAGTTTCACGATCTTAAAAAGACACATAACTGAGTGTCAAGACAACCAAAAGTTGATATTGGAAATGCTCCAAGAGATGAAACTTACACAGGAGTCCATATCAGGAGAAGTCAATCATATTCGTACGATCCTAGAGTTTCAAAGCGGTATGGATGGCATGATT
>JAOVYX010018594.1:0-80959 GCA_035668315.1 Drosera spatulata
TTGTATTTTATTGACTTGGATTTGCTCACAGTATGAGTGTTTGTAATGTTTGGATGTTGGACAATAAAATTGTGTTATATTTAATATCGGTTCACAGTATGTAAAAGCAGGGTACAAAGCTATCTATAGTGCATTACACGATTTTCAGTTCTAGAATTGGCGACTAAAATTTTTTTAGTCGCGAATTTGAAGACCATTTAGTCGCTAATTTCGCGACCAATGTTTGTGTTTAGTCGCGAAAATGACGACTAAAAAAGGAATGATCGCAAAACATATTTAATTAAGGGAAGCCAAAATGGCGACTAAATGCCTCCCTTAGTCGCCAAATTTGGCGATTAAAAAAAATTGTTAGTCGTCATTATCAGTTAGTGAAAAAGGTTTTAGCGACGAAAGTTTTTAATCGTAATTTAATCACCCTTTTGGTTTTGCGATCAAAATTCCGCATTTAGCGACTAAAAAGTTTAGTCGCCAGTTTACTTGATTTTTATAATATACTGTGAAGATGAGAACCCGTTTTACTATGCCGTTGTTGCAGGTAGTTAATCAGGTGAATGTTTGAGATTGATCATAAGCTAGGACTGGTCAATGCGCTACAGAAGTTTACATGGATGAAAGGGAATAGTACGTAATAGCAGTGTACAAATCCATGGCCGTTATTTTTCTCTTGTGCATTGAATTTATATGGAGAAAAATGGACCGAATCATAACCTCAGGATCACCGGCTGTACTCCTTTTTGCTGCATCATGTGCTGTTCTAAATGGTAGCCTTTGGATCTTCTCCAGCCTTTGGATCTTCTCCATTGGAGCTCCAATTTTTTTTTGATTGAGATCCAACAGCCCAGACAATAAGGGATAGCACAGGTTTGGAGTAAATCATAGCCTTTGACGGAAAATTAATTTCTGAACGATGAAATTGGAAATGTGCCATGTACGGAAACCAAAATAACTACAAAAATGATTATGTGAATCAACCAACAAATTCTTGGGAAAAATCAGGTTTAAAATACAACGAAAATTATTCAATATTTTTTTATTATTTAGTTAAAATAAGATAATTAAATAGTCCAAAATAAATAGAATCGATATCGATTTTTATGTAAAAAATCTTCTATGAAAATAAAAGGGATAAAAAACCACGACACCGTTACGATATCAAAATATCCACTAAAAAGGAATTACAAGAACCTAAGGATTATAATCAAGATAACTCTCAATAATTCTTTTATCAAGTTAAAATATATATATGCAGAGAATTCCACTCAATATCTCAAATTGGATATTTCTTATTTTCGATGGATTTTATGTGATTCTGTGTTTGTGTGACTCTGCAAATGAAGAACTCATTCCCTGCCTATTTATAGGCATCTTTGATAATTGAAATTCGCAGTGAGAATTCGCCGAGTTTGATCCAGTGTTTCGTCTACCGTCCGTGTGCTGAAATGAGAATTCTTCGATTTCGATCCATGGAATTGCTCGAGTCGAAAACAACCTATAGGACATTTTAGCTAGGAAACAAAGTACCTTAAATGCTCTCACACTCTAACAAAAAATTTGTGTGATTGAGTTTTCTCTCGTCGATCCTTTTCGTTTACCATTTTTCTTTTAATAATGTGATCTATGATAAGGGTGTGGGCCCAAGGGGGACCCACTTATCATCAACACGAATGGACCAAACTAAAGGATTAGATCAGAAAATCTTGCTCCTTTCCTTGAATTCACTCCAATGGCCTGCGCCAAAGTTCCTCAATTTTTATACGACGTTTGTTGGTTCGTGGCGAACATCTTCTTCTTCCAGCTTAACATTAATTAAAGGCTCATCCATGAACCGTCACCTTTCACCCACCAGTCATCGCCTTACTCAGCTTTTACTTTGCATACAATTCATACCACCTGCTTTCTTTTGCGAGAAGACTATGTCGCAATGATTCTCCAACGGACCAAAACTGCATCCAGTTTCAAACGACATATTCCTACCAGCTTTAAAAAGGGACCATCCAAGCGGGAGTCAACGATGAAAAGCCCCCACTTCCATTCCTCCAGAGAGAGAGACACATGCAGCATCACAGCTTTTAGACAGAGAGAGGAACTTAAAAAGACAACCCAGACAAGCAAAGCAGGATGAATTCCATGGTGCTAACAGCTTTGATGCCACCACTGTAAAGCACCCTGGCAAACTAGCAAGCTTTTCTGGCAAAGCCAAACGCACAGAAAACAAAGAGAAACACCAACGGGAAAAAGAAAAGCGAAAGCGAGAGAGAGTGAGTTCATCGAAATTAAGAGGAGAGTGAAGCAGAAGTGACTTACCAGAATGCAATTTGATCAGAAATGTCGACGACAGCGACGGGGATGATGACGTATCATCAGCAGCAACAGGAGATGCGGATGGAGAAGAACACCATGGGCTGTATGGCCAACTTCTTCAGCCTCAGCAAACCCGGCGACTCTACCCCCAAACGCCTCCCTTCCTCTCCCGTACATACACACTTCAACCACAATGTTTTCCATCAATTCGATGCAATATTGAGCTAACATTCATCACAATTCGATGCAATACAAGGCTATGATACATCCTCGGAAGCGCTATCCTCCATCGGATCCCCGGCACACTCTACCGAATTCGCAAAGCCAACTCCGCAACCCAAGCCATCACCACCAGAGACCCAAACAACGTCACCGAAGACACACGTCCATATAAAGACGTATTCAGCGGCCATTACACCACAGAAGTCAAATCCGGCCCTGTCGGGATTCGAATTGAAGGAAGGCGTGAGATCGCCATGGAAGTTCGCCCGAGAGGCGCCGAGGCTGTCCCTTGACAGCCGCTTCGTTGTCGATGCCAAGGGACGCCTTCATCCGAAAGAGATCAGGCAGTCCACCGCGTCCCCTGTCTCCGGCGATGAAACGAGGCGGTCTCCCAGCGTCATTGCTCGGCTCATGGGACTCGAACCACCAAGCGGTCAGCGTCCGAGCCCAGATCCAGGGATCTGATTCATTATCAATTCATCGATTCCAATTACAGCACTGTGTCCAATTCTGCCGCACGAGAATGCAGCAACTTTGATCATAATCGAATCGCCAATAAATCGAACGCAAACACAGCGAAATCGAATCGACCGGAGTATACACACGGTGCCGACACCCTAAAATCGGAGAGACACCAAGATCGGAGGCCGCCTATGCAGCAACAACGCAAGATCGTGTACGATGCCGCAGATTTCTTCCCGGAACCGAAGCGAACGGCGTCGATCTATGGCGAATCTGAGAGGAAATTGAGAGCCAGAGGAGTCGTAGAACAATCGCCGCTGTCGAGGGATCTTGAGACGCTGAATCAGATACTGGAAACGATTCAACTCAAAGGACTATTGCACTCGAAGCCATCGGAGAAGATCGCAAGGCAGCGGAATTTCGTCTACGACGACCGCCGCTTCCCCGGCGATTCATCGATTGTGGAGATGAAACCTGGTAGGCCGCCGGCAGCAAAGAGAACCGCCAACGAGTCTCCCAATCCGAGGTTTGGATCGAAGGGGGCGACTCGTCGGAATGTGAATCTCGGCGTCGAGACATTACCGGCGAGTACTCCGCGGCCAAGAATTCGCCGGAATTGGAACCGGAGTTCAATGCCGGAGGCGACGAGAAGGAAACCGGCGATGAGTGTGGAAACACGGCGGAGGGAGAGGGGGAATGAGGCGTCGAGGAGATCGGATCAAATGGCGACGCCTCGTTCTCCGAGGAGGGGAAGATCGACGGCTGAGACTTGCCGGAGTGAGAAACCGACGGTTGTGATGGAGATGGATGAATTGTCCACTGTTTCCGAGAGCAGTTGCAGCGCGTGTTCACACGCTGATACAGAGGTAATTTGCTTGCAGATTAATTAGTCTTTAATTGTCCATGGTGTTTAGTGTTAACGTTATTACTTGTAATGACAGTGGTAACAAATACTCTCATGATCTGTTTAAAGCACACTCTAATGTTTTGAAGTGTCCATTGAATCTCTGATGTTATTTGATTAGCATCTGGGAAACTGAGTTTTGAATTGATATTGGATTTACAGAGGTGGAAGATGGAGGAGTACGGGGAAGGGAGGAGTCTGCTTGAGAGGTGTGATAGGCTGCTGAACAGCATAGCGGAGATGACCGCGACGGGCAAGACGGCAGCCATCACCGAGTTGCAACCAAGTCCGGTGTCGGTGCTTGACTCCTCGTTTAATGTCGAGGAGGATGACTCCCCGTCCCCTGTCATGAAGCGAACCATCGACTTCAAAGGTACTCAACTTGTGCTTGCTTTCTTCTCTTGTGTTGATGTTGCTCTATTTTCTATTTCTGGTTGTGCTCAAGTTCTGGTTTCTTTATGGAGCTAAGTAATGTTAATATCATTTAACATTTCTGCTGTCCACATAAAGAGCCAAGTAGGGAGTAACGTGATTGCAATAATCTCTACAGTCGAGAATACTTTGGATCCATTTTTATGGATGTGTACGATCACCTGAAACATGACAACTTTCACATCTTTGGTAAGCAACTAACAAAATGTTTCCCCTTTAGTAGTATAAGGACTGAGCTTATTCATCACTGTAAGAGAGTACTCTTACCACAGGAGGGAAATCACATGATACAATCTCATAGCACTAGTACTAGGCTTGTTCATATGGATTTGGCTAAGAAGATGAAGGAGAGTTTAAGACTTTGACATGAGTGGTGGAATAGTACCCTGGTTGGGCTGCGGCATTTACTAACAGGCAAGGGAAAATAGGGGGCAGATGCATCTAATGTATAACAGATGATGTAGTTCTTGTCAATTTCCAACAAGGAATTGATTGCTTTCAATCCTCTTTTTTGATCATGTTGACATCTGATGAACTCACATGGATTCTTTTTCCTTTGCCCATATTCATCCATCATTTCCCGTATTATCATCATCCTTTGTTGTTGAAGCTTTAGCAAGCAACCACTTTGTACTTGCCCATGAATATGCTAACTATAGTTATCAATAGAATCTATATAGCAACAGCATTAACAAATGCGAGACCAATACCAGATTATTTATCATACGGCACACCAAAAATTAATTGAGTGGCTTGCCTAGCTTGTATAGCACTAGTACCAGTAGCTGTCTACGAAGTAGTTTCTGTTGTTGTCATCTCCTTTGGTTATCTACTATGAAATCCAATAGCTCTATGGCTCCATCCTTATTGCTACCCTGTGATGAAATCTAGTTATTTGATTATACATGACATAATTCATTATGTCAACTTATGCTATATTGGTTGGTATGGATGTGTTTATCTTAGTGTTACTCCGAGTTAGGTGGTGGCGAAGCTCTGAAGGCCACCCCAACAAGCTTTTATAATCTATACTTTACTTTCTTGTATTTGAGTAAAGTCCTACTCTGTTCGGCTTGTGGTAGATAACAGGGCTAGTTAAAAGCTCAAAGTGTGTGTAAATTAAGTTTAACTAGAATCAATTTTTCATACAGACGATAGTGAATGAAAACTTTCGTCTAACAATGTTTATTCATTATAGAATAATCCAATTACGTTTATATAGAAAATGAATTCAATTATCAACAAAAAAAAATCCCTATATTAACATATATGTTTATTATCATGACTGACTCAATTATTGTCTTTAGGATTTCAATAATGCTTAGTAATATTTTGTCTCAATTTGATTGGCTTAATTATTCATATGTTTAGTAATGTGAAGTTTTTTAATGATTGTTTTTTTGGAAAGAATTCAGTAATCAATATTAATTCATCATGGAATGAATCGATAGGAACATTACATGTATAAACCAATAGAAAATAAATATGTGGAGTATCAACAAAACAAAAAAAAAAAAAAAAAAAAAACTCCTACATTTGTATTATATAATTATAATGATAACCATAATATGCAGATATGTAAATTGAGGCTTTCATTGGCAACAACTATTAGGTGTTGTTCGGTATAAAATCTCTTATCATTTTTCTGGGTGCAGAATGCAAAACAGGAAAAAATGTTACATTTTTCTGTTTTCCTAGAGGATCGAATGTTACTGAAAGTAGGAAGTCATAGGTTTTTTATCTGACTTCTGGTTATTCAGTGAATATTAAATTCAAGATTCCATTTCCCATTTACTTGTTTCTGGCCTTTTATTGTTAGTTTCTGTTATTGGTTTGATGTTTCTGCTTCTGCTTCTTAACACAACCATTTTACCCGAAGCCTTCAGTTGAAAAACAATTAGTAATCTCTGATTGTTGTAGTCCTCTCATGTCAGGACGAGACAAATTCACAGAAATACTGATATATAAGCCCTATTTGCCCCATCCTGAACATCTGCCCCATCTTGATATGATACTATTCTTTCTTTCTTCGTGTCTCATGATTTGAGTCTTTGGGTCTAATGGGTTTAATAATCAAGCAACTGCTAGCTCTATGCGATGATTGCTGAAATCTGACACTGGTATGTGCTATACGAGTATGACCTGTGAGTTAACTGTGTTCAAGTTGCATGATGGTGATACATGCTGGAACTGCAACAATTTCTTCTTGCTCCCATATCGCAATTGATTGTCACATTAGTTTTCATTCGATTATTTGTGACGTCTAGAAATTATCAGCACATAGGTCTTTGAATTCCTCGAGGTGAACTTGTCAATAAGTGAAGTACCTCGTATCTGTTGGAGATCAAAAGACTTGAGATCCCTCTTGTCTTTGAATCCTCGGTCGATCCCTTTAAGGGCTGTCCTTTGATCCTGATTCAGCTCTTTCATGAGTTATCTGTTGAATCGATTTGGCAGATGTAAACTTCATTTCAAGTTATATTCTTTCAGTGTTGAGCCATAAGGATTCTGTCAAATGCCAATTATCTAACTGTATGCTAATTCGGAAAAAAGAGCAGAATTATTTTTTGGAACATTCAAGATTCTACTGTTTTGAAAGGCATGATTCAGCTGGTAATGTCACTTGATGCAGGAAAAGGTAGATATATGGTATATTGAAGCACAATTCTACATTCTAGGACTGAGCTGATTCGTGTTGAAGTAACGTCAGGATTTGTGGTCACACAAAGGTTTTTCCTTCAATAGTTTGCTGCTTTCTATCATCATTATTAATTTATAATACAAATATAATCCTTTTTGTTTTTTCTTAGCCCGTCATTAATATTTCTTGATCCCATTAAATCATTTTTTTTATTTTAAAACTTCACATTCCATTTTTTGCATCTTTTCCCGTTCTCCTTGATATGAAATTTCTTAATTTCTCAATTTTTTTTTATTGTAATAAGGAGCAATTGGGATCCGTGTATAAATTTTGCCGGTGAAAATAAAGCAGCATCAATAGTATTGATCATGCAAAAACCAGCTGGGGAGAAACCTTTATAATATTCTCAAACTGCTCTATATATACGCTCCAGATCATTCTCTCATAAAGTCACCTCCAGTGCAACAACACTCCATAGATGCCCATCTTTGTGGCTTTATCTTCATCAACATGACTCAAACTTTCATACAAAATCACATGTCGTTCCGATCAGGAATTGTTCGTCCTCTGTCATATCCGTACCAAAAGCCTCAACTTCAATGGTGTCCAATCATACGTCTCGAGACGAGGAAATTGATCATGCTTAGAGTGTTACCAAGGGTGGAGCACATGATCTCATCCAATGTGGCAACCCTAGTCAAAGAGGAGGAGCACATCTCGAAGAAAAATGCACCGCTGGTGAAGGATGATGATAAGCGATTGGCCGATTGCTGGAGAGAGATCCATGGAGAGGACGATCGGTCCGGGTTGCTTGACCCGATGGACCCAATACTAAGGTCACCCAATACTAAGGTCTGAGCTTATTCATGCTACGATGCTTTCGACTATGATCCGTACTCCAAGTATTACGGGAGTTGCAAGTACTCAAGGGATCGTTTCTTCCAGAGCTTAGATATGGAAGACAATGGAAATGAAGTCTTGAGGTATGTGTATGCTACTTCAAATGTTAAACTTCCGAATTTCTTCAAGAAATCCAGGTGGCCTAAGATTTGGAGCAACGACGCTAATTGGATTGGGTACGTGGCTGTGTCGAATGATGAGACAGCCAAACATTTGGGCCACCGAGACATTGTGATTGCATGGCGGGGTACAGTAACCTGTCTAGAATGGATATCCAACCTGATGGACATACCGAAGCCGATTTCTTCCAATGAAATCCCGAGCCGTGACCCAACCGTGAGAGTAGAATCAGGGTTCGTGAACCTCTACACTGATAGAAATGAGAGTTGCAAATACTGCAGATTCTCGGCCAGAGAGCAGATCATTTATGAGCTAACTCGACTGATGGACATGTACAAAGATGAAGTGTTGAGCATTACAATAACGGGATATAGCCGAAACGGGGCTACACATAAGGCAGGATGGTCAGGCCGTGCCTGTATGCGTGTTCTCTTATTCAGGCCCACGGGCCGGGAATTTCAGATTCAAGGAGCGACTAGAGGTTAAGGTGCTTCGGGTGGTGAATGTGCATGATATGGTGCCTAAGACACCTGGATTCTTCGTCAACGAGCACACCCCAAGAGAGTTGAGCAGGATGTCGGAGGGCTTTCTATGGAGTCACTTCCATGTCGGTGAAGAGCTTGTGTTGGATCACAAGAATTCTCCATTCTTGAAGGATACGAATGATCCAGTGTGTGCGCATGATTTGGAGGCTCTCTTGCATTTGCTTGACGGGTAAGTGCCAAATGCCAGGCCTTGTAATATAATTGAACTATAGTGGAACTAGGTAACAGAAAAAGCTTAAACTTGATATCCATATATTCACTTACCTCGCAAGTATATGAGATTTCAGGCCTTTCGCAAGCCAAAAGCATTCATCATATCAGGCCAGCCTTCATACGACAGCGGATAAGAACAATTGCTATCCGCTCCAGCTACCAAGTAGATAATCACTCACTAAAATATCCATCAACCTGAAAGCAAATATCAGTTGATAACAACAGAAATGGATTAACAATTCACTTGATCTTACCTGTGATGCAGATATCACGGGAGAGGGAGAAGATTTGTGTTATCCAGCGAAAGACACTTCACATTAGTGAACAAAGAATGTGACTTCTTGCAGATATCACACAAGCCAAAGCTGGAGACAAGATGAGAACAAGGGAATGTTGAAGGGAAAGGATGGTCGATGATGCAGGCTGAACGGCCTAGACACAATGATCAACCAGAAGACATGCACCATCACCTGACCCAATCAAGCGTTCTACCTGGACACTGACAAATTCTTCATATCAGCGTAACCAGTTATTCTTTGAATCAAACATGTGAAGAACACTTCATCATTAGCGCTCCCCCCTTCGGAAAGAGAAGATGAGAAGTGCTTTTGCAAAGAGGCTCCTGCATCAGCAGACAAAGCTACAAAGTATCCACTTGAATGTTTCCAGCTTTGAAATTAAAAGGCAGGCTGCAGAAAAAGCACAGATTTAGTGCTGGATACATATTGCAAGAAGAAAAATTCAGAAACATCACCAGCAATGTAATCATGTCAACAGGACACCAATCAAGATAGTAGTCAAGCATTTGAATCAGCTCGACTAGCTAGACAAGAACAAGGAAGATCAAGTGAGACTGGCTACAGTGCACAACTCACAAAAGTAAGCCAAGTCACATATAAATTCCATAAATGCAAAGCAAGCATCTGATATATATATATATATATATCTAGATATATATTTTTGGGAGCATCAAGCATCTGAAATATTTTTTTTTTATTTTTTTTTTTTTTTGATGACGAGGGTGTCCGGGCCAGCTCGCGCGCACCTCGACTAATCCCTCGGACACTGACAAAGCGCCCCCTCCACCAGCATCGGTTAAAGCTTTGACCGAAGTCAACGGGCGTGGCCAACATGAATTTTGAGGCTAGTGGGATTCGAACCCAAGACCTTCAAGAAGAAGGTTGAGTCGAACACCACTAGACCAACCCAGATTGGTTAAGCATCTGAAATATTTGATTCAACCTGAATCCAAGAAAACCAGGCATGCACCACGGCTTTGTGAACCAATCAGAGAACTGTCATCAATGGTTACCTCACATAGGAGGTAATCACTGATGACCCAAAAGCCTTGCTGAAGAGCTATAACTATGTTTTTTCCAAAACTTTCACAAGGTGTGACTGAAATACCTGCAGTAGTGAGTCATCGTCATGCCTGAGCACGAAGCTACATAGATACACTTATAGCAACAGGTAAGCCACCAATAGTTCAAACATATATACCTCCAGGGATGCAAGAAGAGACCAAATATTAATATCAAGGGTAAAAACAAGATAAGAAGACTGTCTTATTAAATAAACCAACCAGCAATTTGGAAACAATACAGGAGGGGAGAAGGGGTGCATATACAATGTATAATTTAGTCAAAAAAACAGCATGACTTGTGAACGCGAGTCCCGCCCACTCAACTCATACCGTGTAGGGATTACGAATATCTACAAGAACTCTGCTCTGCTTGAAACACTTGTTTGTGGCGTCTCCAGGGTGAGGAACAGGAGATCGAACTCAATTATCCTTATAGACTCTGAGTATAGTCACATATGCATCTACCACATGCATCTTTCAAGCAATTCCTGGAAAGAAAGAATGATTTCTGGTTTGGCAGCTTTCAAGCGATTCCTGGAAAGAGAACAATGATATTTGGTAATTACCTCCCCAACTTCAATCAAAAATCACAATCAACAAACAAAAATACGTAGAAATATGCCAATGCAAACACAAAAAATACATAGAAATATGCCAATGCAAACACAAAAAATACATAGAAATATGCCAATGCAAACACAAAAAATACATAGAAATATGCCAATGCAAATATGAGTGGACGAGCACATCTCGATTCAAAATGCAATACTATATCAATGAATTAGTCCATTATAAAGGCAAATAATCCAGAGCCAACTTCATTGTGATCACCAAGGACTATGAGATCTCATGCTGTCATGCATTAGGCAACATCCAACAGCATCAGAATAAAAGATTTCACAGGTATGCACATGTGTTACCACTAAATCACTCTACCAGGAGAGGAAAACATGAAAGAGACGCGCCGACCACAAGAATGCCATCAAACACCATAAGTATAGAAGATGTTCAATGACAGAGGAATGCAGAAAACCATAATCCCATCAACAACACTCATATTCATCAACAGAAAACTCATGTCTAAAGACATACATGTTTAGGGCTCAACCTAATTCTTGAGAATCATAGGATAATCAAAAAAATTCATCTCAGCTTTGTAAACACTAAGCAACAACAAAAGAGAACACAAATTCTAAGCAGTGATAAAGACAGGTACTTTCTTACCCAAGGACAAGATATACAGTGCAGAAATAGGCTAGACACCAGTGGCAGCTTTAACTCCAGGATCTTTCTTCCCCTGAAACATCAATCAGGCAACTACTACAGCGTTCCGATTTATCCATGGTCCACACATTAGTATAAACATGCATGGATGATTAGAAAATAGCTCACTTGAGAAACTTGAGCACTTAAATTATACTTTTCTGCTCGCCCTTGATTGTTGGTGGATAAATAAGGCCAAGTTGAGAAAAATATTTGCAGGAAAAAATAATGTACATGGACACCGAATTGACAAAGGTTACAGCCATGAGAACGGACGCAACATTTACCCCCCTGATCAACATTCGCAAAGCAGAAAAGACACCCAGATTGGGGATCCTTCAAATCAGGTAAAATTGCAATTTAGTAAGCAGTCACAAATTCTATCACAAACCTCAGGAGGACAGGCACGAATTTTCCGGGTTGGTGTCCTCATTGTAACGAGCTCCTCTGCTGATGTAGGGTGTATGCCAACTGTTGCATCAAAATCTGCCTTGGTCAAACCAGCTTTCACAGCAACTGCAAAACCCTGATTATTTGAACTTAATTTATTAACTAGTCCCAGAATAGAAAGCCCAAACCTTCACCAACAATGGAAAAGACACAAACCTGCACCATCTCTGCTGCATCATCTCCACAAACATGCAAGCCCAAGGCATTATCAGTCTTTGCAGCGACAATAAGTTTCATGAAGATACGATCCGGAAGCCCAGAGATTGTGGCCTTTAAGGGCTTATAATTTGCAGTATAAATATCAACATCACCATATTTTTCAATAGCCTGCAAAACATGATACCATCGCTCATAACCCTCACTTCCGCAATAGCCTGCACGAAAAGATATAATAAATAAAATAATTACCTGTTCTTCAGTTAAGCCCACTTGCCCAATCTGTGGCTGTGAAAACACAGCCGATGGAACAGCTCTACAAAACAGATAAAAAAAGCAATGAACACAGCTATCAAGACAATCAAAGATAGCATCCAACATGAAAGACATCATAGACATGCCCCTATACCTAGTATTCTCCCCCAAGACACTAAAACGGTAATCACCCAGTTGGACAACACAACTTTCCTCATAACAAGTACAGCATTTCCAAACCTGGTAATTCCCCCATATTTTGGAAGAAAAAAATCCAAACTGTTTTCAAGAGTTCAGCAGCTATGCAACTATTTTGGATCTCGCTCATATTCACCATGGTTAGCAATTTGGCACCAATGTTAAGCCTGACGTCAAGTTGACAAACAATCTCCTCAATCTCTAGATGACAAGTTAGGAATGTGGATTGAACACTTCTGCATTTTGGAATAGGGTAAGCTGAGTAGAGCAATAGGAAGGCTGGTCATCCTACAAAAATTTACTATTCCTCAGTCCGATGCTCACCAAATTCCTAAACCATGTTAAAATTATTTAACGCACCATCACATATTAGGTTCCTATAAGAGGTAAAATAAGTTCCTTCGCAAGTTAATATAAAAACACGATTACATCACAAGTTCCTTGGCAAGAAATTTGGAACTAAAACTATTGTGGACATCAGGCTGACAGAGATACTCCTCAATTTCGAGAAGACGAGTTTGACTCAAGGATCAAGCACTTCTGCCAAGGTTTTTATGGTCATAGGTTTAATTCACGACAAAAACAACCTCTAGATTTGCAAGACAAGACTGTTTATATTCTTCTCTCCCAAATCCCGATCTAAACGGGAGCCCTTGAATGGAAACAACTTTTGTTTGGTTGCCATGAGGCATTATCTTCATTGATTGATGTCAACAAGATCAATTGAACAGAACTCTTAAGTCAAACGCTCATAATCTGTGCCTGCATGGTGAATAGCACTGAAAACCAAAACAATAATACCTGTAATCAGGTTTCGTTGGTTCATTTGCAAACAAAGTTTTTGCCAAGGCTCCTCCTTCCATCAAAGCGACTGGTGTCAGATTCAATCGATTTGTAACATCACCTACTGCCCAAATGGAAGGGACCGATGTTCTGGAGAATTCATCAACCTATGGAAAAACAAAGAAGCTACGGTCAAAGCAATGAAAGGTACTGGAAAAGCAAACCCTAAGCAAGAGTTGAGCAATACTTCTATGGCTCCATCCTTGCTCATCTTCACTCCCACTTCTTCCAATCCCAAGTTCTGTAGCACATTGTAACATCATTATTAGCCATATTAAATCCCAGATTGATCAAACGCATTTGTGTGTGTGGGTGTGGGTGTGTGTGTGTGTTGGGGGGGGGGGTCCTGAAAACGACGCTAAAAGACTACGCGCACAAAAGCCACATCATCTTGTTCAAAGTGCAACACATTTCAATTTCCTAGTACTCACATGCAGAAAACAGTAAATCAACCAAAAATGTGACCCGGAAATTCATACGCTTGATATCTCAAATGATTCATCTGGAAAGGTGCTCTTGTTGCTTTCATCTACAGCAGTCTATTGAATAATAGATAGCAAAATGGATGCACCATTTCCAAACAAGGAAAGAAACCTTAGTATTAGGCCTTCGTCCAGTAGCAAACATAACATGAGAGAAACCATCAGCTGTTCCTTTGTTGGTTTTCAGCGCTAGAGAGCCATCTGAAGATTTCACAATAGCTTGGGGAGTTTCCTCAGTGTGAAGCTCAATTCCTCTCACAGATATTTGTTCAGCGATGAAATCTCTTATCTGCATGATGGCAAGAAGAAAAAGTAAATTTCTGCCTCCCAAAAAGTGAGGTGCAAGTACACTGACTACTGAAATACTAGCAGCACTACAACTACATGGAGCTCATTACCTCCTCGTCGAAGCCTCTTAGAACCTTTTTCTGCCTGATAAACACATGAACATCACTTGACAAACCATTGAAGATTCCAGCAAATTCCAAAGCAATGTATCCACCTCCAATGATGGCTATTTTCTCTGGCTTTTCAGGTAGATCAAGAGCATCATCTGAAGTAATGGCATATTCGTTTCCAGGAATATCAGGAATATACGGGCGTGCCCCAACCGATATTAATATATGTCTCGCTGAGTAAAGCTTCCCATCAACATCAACTGTGTGAGGATCAACAATCTGTGATCAAATGAAGAAACCTGCATCATATCGTCACTTACAAAAACATGAACGGAAAGATGGACAACCGATTAAATGTAGTTGTGCTCTAATTCTAAATGGCATCCAACCTTTCCACGACCTTCCATCAATGTGACACCAGCATTTTTCAAGATGTTCTTATAAATTCCAGTCAGCCGGTGCAGCTCAGCATTTTTGTTGGCTATTAATGTGCTCCAGTCATGTTTGGGTTCGGTGTCATATCTCCATCCAAAATTACGACTCTCTTCGAATTCATGTGAATACTTGGATGCATATACGAACAGCTTCTTCGGCACACAACCACGAAGCACACACCTGCATCAAAACTTCATATCCCCAATCAGAACCATAGCCACTTGTAACACAATACAATTGGCAAAGTTTTACTCTATTCTACACTAAACCTATACAAAAATCCAGTATTTTTTCGCATATATTACAAGCAACATAGTCCCAGCATTCTTATATTATGCCTTATTTACTAACTATGATGCTTGTTTGAAGATCATAAAACAATGATCGCATATCGAACAATATCCAATTGAGTCACTTCAGTTCAGTTCAATCGAAATCGACTCACGTGCCGCCGACGCCGCCAGCGGAATCAGAAGACACAGTAGCAAAAGGTAGTTCACAAATAGCCACCGAGGCCCCAAAATTGGAGGCGAAACGGGAGGCCCTAACGCCGCCGCTGCCGGCGCCGATGGTGAAGAGGTCGAAGTCGTAGTGGCGGGGCTCGACGGCGCCGTTGTCGGATTCGGCGCGGACGAAGGCGGAGGAGAAGCGGCGGCGGGAAAAGGAAGTTAGGGTTTTGAGGTGAGTGAGGGGAAGCTTGCGAGGGTGAAGAGAGTTGTGGTGATTGTGGTGGTGAAGGGGAAGGGGAAGGGTTCGTCGGCAAAGGGAGTGGAGGGTTTGGGTGGCGGTGAGTTTCGGGGTGCTCAGGCATGTTGCCATGGCGGCGGCGGCGGCGGCGACCACGGTGGCGCTGCGATGGCGGGCCGGTGATGGTTTTTGTGTTTTTTGAAGAAGGGAAATATAGTTTTATTTGTTGTGCGAAATGAGAAGGGGTTCATCAATTCAGGGGAGAAAGTGCTAGTTCTGTTGACATTGACCTTGGAGAACTTTTGGATAAGATCACAGTGCGATTGTGGATAGATAACAAAATTGCAAGTATGTTGCAGTTTATTGAGGATCACCAGTTTATTTGAGGTCTAATATATGGTGTTGTGCTATAACCACAAGTCTTGAGATGTGGGGTTTTTGGATTATCCGATGTAGAAAAAGTCGATACATCATAGTAGATTGTTAGAGACGGAAATGAATGTCTTTAAGAGGTCTTACTCAAATGAAATCCACCTGGTCGTGGTTCATCTTCTTATGTCTTGGGATAAAATCGAACTCAACCATTGTACATATGATTCCAAGGCATCGAGTACTCTTGAAAAGTTTGCACTCATCTATAATTGAGTTTGCACCCATCTATGACACAATTTTTTTTGGTCGATCAACCACTTCCATCATCAATAGGTGATAAGTTGATGTTACATTTTATAAAAAAAACTCAAAAGAAAATATGTCTTATGTAATATTTTCTTCGTCATATTTAAATTATAATGGTTTCATCCAACACGATAATTTCTTTGTATTTTGAGTTAATAAGAAATGATAATTTTATCTTTATAAATACATGAGATGAAAAAAAAATAATACGTGAATTGACATAATATAAAATAAAAATAATTTGATATTTTTATTTAAAAAAATTAATAAATAAAAAGATTATAATTTGAATAAAAAGATCCAAAAAATATTATAATTTAAATAAAACGTACAGAAAAACATTCAGAATTTACATTTACCAATACTGAAAATTTAATGTTCAAATTAAAATTACATTCATAAAATCATTCGAGTGGCACAAGATCGAAGAATCTAGAGGGACAAACCAGAGTCCTCATCCTCGTCGAGCTCAGTAGTGTACACAAAGTAAAAGGACCAAATAACCCCAAACACACCAGCAAGCAGCCAACCGAGCAGGTTGTTGCTCAAACCAAAGGGAAGCCCCGTTCCTTCCGTGCTCATCCTCTCGTCCACCAGCGCCAGGGCCGCCGGACTCCACATCGCCGCCGTCGCAGCCGAGGTAACGGCCGTGATCACTGATGCAGCGTTCACAATGGATGAGCCATTTTCTTGCTTGAGCGTTGGCTTATTCTTCATTGAACATCTAACTTGCCTACTCTTTGTCTTTCCTGTCAACATTACAAAGAAAAAGTTTAACTAGAGAAAAGAGAAAGTTCCGTTATCCGATCGTGATCTATCCAACATGCATTCTATAAGCATCCAATACAGTGATCAATTCAGTAAAGTGATTCAACTAAAAAAAACTAGTCATTTTATCAAGATTTGAATCCTGATCATCTAATCGATGACAATTGAAAACTCAAGCAAATTTAACTATCGCTGAATTTGTTATGATTCTTATGAATTGAGAAAGTATTCTTGCACATCATCGAAAGTAGTCAGAGAATAATTACCAAGGGAAACGGAGGAGGAACAATCAACGATCCTCAGAGTAGGCACGAGATTGGCACGTGCGACCATTGAAGCAGAAGAACCGCTAGTTATGATGCTGGAAGCCATGTTTTTCCAGTTTCCTCTGCTGTGATTTTCTGTGCAAAATTAGCTTCAGCACTATCAGAGCCACTGGATTACTATATGATATGATATCCTATCTGTTGACGACCAACCAGGTTGCTCCACGTGGCGCGTCACTTTTATGCTTCTCGCCGATTGTCTAAGATAGATGGCTTTGTGGGGTCCTTGGCCAAGGAATATGTCAATATGCCAGAATATATCGTCAATGGAAGTCGAAGCTGATATCTTTCTTTAAATTTATTTGAAGCATCGAGTATATACTCGCTCCATTTCATTTAAATTATATGATTTGATTTTATGCAATAATTTAAATATATATTAAATTAATAAAAAATAATAATTTTATTTTTATGAGTGTGTAAGATAGAAGAATTAGGAAAAGAAAAAAAAAATGTTAGTGGATGGATTGATGTGATATAAAATAGGGATAATTTGATATTTTTGTATGAAAAAGATTGATAAATAAAAAAAATTATAATTTGAACGAAACGATCCAAAATTAAAAATATTATAATTTAAATAAGGCGAAAGGAGTATATGAACTATCTTTGGTAACTACGTATAAGTGTAACTTTGTCACAGCTGGGCGTGATGAATTCTTGCGAAAGCTCTGACTTGATCCATGTTTCACCGAATCTATCATATATATAATTATACAAAATATTCAGATAACAAATCATTTGACAAACGATACGATATGAAAGGAATTTATGTCGTTTTAAAATTTTTAAAAGATAATCACGTAATTCCGTGTAGTTTAAATAAATTTTTTTTAGCTAATTAATTTTAGGTCTTTGATCATGAGTTGAAACATCGAAATTAAATATGAAACTTTTTGAAGGTGCTTTTCAAAAAAAAAGTTAAAAAGGATCCTAACAACTTATGTATAGTTATTTCTGAGATGAAAAAGAAGATTTTTTCTATAATTACTTTATGAAAAAATTAAAAAAATTATCTTATATTAATTATTAATCATGCATCTAATCATAGTGGACAATCCCTATATTCTGCGAAAATTATTTTATTTTATGAGGCGATATTTATAATAGATCTTTAATCTTTTTGTTATATCATCAATTATTATCTGAAAATTGACTTTGGATATTTCATTATAAACAATGTATAGAAATACTAAATGTAGCTACAAAATTTAGAACAATTCATCCAAAAATGTAGAAATTTTAATGAAAGTCGTCAAATTAGATTTGGAACATGAATATATGATTTGAATTGAGTTATGTTAAAAACATAAGATGATCAGTAAGTTTAAAATCTCTTAAATGACATAGATATAAATTAGATTTATATTTTAGATAATCAATGCTTTTTATCCATTATGATTTTTAGCTGGAATCTAATAAGAATCTAGCAACTACCTTTATCTGTGCACGATCACGTCCATGTTTTGTTTTAGTAACTACGGCTTTGATGGAATGCAGTTACTAAGGCTATAACATGACAAACGAGGTCTCAACTCGGACACTCTCTTTAGAACAAAGACACCGTCAGGATAGACAGCGAATTGGTCGAGTAGTGAGTCCATCATCGCAGTTCCGAGACTGCAGTGCTATCGGTGCCTCATGTCTCGAAATCAAGGCGCTGATGAATGAGGAGAGTGCTTGAACGGTCATGGCGGGATGTCATATCCTGAAACTTGTATATACGTTTTAAGAAGTACTTATCACTGGCATAGGTGGAACACTTTTATGCCATTGTTAGAGCATTTGCATCAGGTCAGCTAAAACATGATTCATATGTGTTTTATCAAATGCAAAGGACAGATTTGGTAAAGAAACAAACACCTTCACAATTCTCTTGAATATAATGTATCCTATGCAATGGTTGCTTATAACAATCTGAGGCTTGTTTATGCGTCTGTAGTGTGTCGCAAATTTGATGGGAATAATAGCTTCTATAAGTAGCATTCCACAAATTTCTCCTTATGCATCTCCCCAGTCAATCATTTTTTCTGAGAAGAGAAAAATTCGGTAAGCAATGACTTGGGATTAATGCTGGTCTTGGCGAGATGAGGGTCGGTTTCATAGTAGACAACGCCTCCTTTGTCGCTCACGAAATGGTTATGCTTCAAGCTGTTGATGTAGCTTCTGAACAGGTGAAATGGTATAGGCCCTGCTGATCTTCTGGGTTCTTTGTAATACTTCCCGAGTATTGGTTTCACTGCTTCGGTCTATGACAACAGATTAGCAAATCATTAGTAGATAATACTTGGATTTTGCGATCTATGATATGATATTGATTGATTGTTTGTACTTACCGCTTCAATGAGGTGGTAATGTGGGATTTGAGGGAAGAGATGGTGAACTACATGAGTTCCGATATCGTGGTGGATATTGTTGAACATCCCGTAGTCTCTGTCAATTGTGGTAAGTCCACCCCTTAAGTAATTCCATTCCTGTAATAAAAACAAATAAGGAAATGAGTAATTAGGAAATGCCTAGCAGCGAGAACGAATGCATATAAAACCAAAATCTGAAGCTTATGTGCATTGACCGTAAATGAATTTGTACCTTGCCTCGATACCATGGGAGCCTCTCTTCGTAACCATGATGGTGCAAATACGTGACGAAATCAATCCATGTGACGAACACCTATGACAAGGTTGGCAAGTTACTAGATGAGACCGAGTTCACCATCTGAAATAATAAACTTAGGAAACATAGACACCAACAGCGACCCAAACATTCGGTCATGGACATCGTAAAGCTCACTAACCCAGTATGGAACTCCATATAGTTTGAGCAATGGAACTGCACCCACAGTGAAACACAGGGCTACAAGTAACACAACCATCGCTAGCCAGCAAATGGTGGATGTAGCAACATCGTGTCTTTCTTGTGGACCGAACAGCTCACTGTTTGGATTGAAATGGGATCCTCTTGTTTTGCCCGGCTCTCTCCACCACTGTATAGAATTTACATCATATTATTACTAGTCAAGCAAGTCTTCAATTATATATTGAATCGTGCTTCTAATTGAAATGATGATTCCTGATGAGAATTGTACCACTATGAATTAACAAGGTGGTGTGGAGTGTGGACTTACCAAGTAGAAGGGATACGCAAGCAAAGGAAATGGGGCACTGAATCTCAACATGATTGTCATTTTGTCCAAACTCTTGTACAGCTTCTCTGTCCACTGTGATTCATGCATCAAGAGAATAAATCAGTCAAAATCAGTCATTGCACGATTAGAGCAACTCCAAAGGTCATAGTAAACAAGATTCCGTAATCATAATATAGCAGTTCTTTCGCTGTAATTTGTTTGAATGAGGTTGATTTTCACATCTCAAATCTTGACTTAGTCAAACTAAACTTTAAATTTAGCAAAGATTATAGAAAGGTTACTCTTTTCTCTAGCACATCATGTTTTGGTCAAGTATCCAAAGCTAAAAAGAAGAAGATAAAATCAAGTAAACACATGTGGCACTTCCATCGAATGTTTTCTTTATGTACTCTTTTTCTGATAGCCAATATGATTCATCTTTGACAACGCTAGAAATTTGTAGACGCCAAATAGCAATAACAATTGATCCATAGAATATCCAATCTTGTATGATGAAGAATCTTGCAGAAACAGTATTGGGTGGTCTGAGTAAATATCAAAACAGATCTGCGTCGGCAGGGGTGCGGGGACGGGTGGTCACAAAACTCACACAAGTGACAACACATGGTGAGGTCAGAAGCTCAGAGCCTCGGAGCAGGAGGAGAGTGGCCCAACAGAAAGTTTTTAGATCCGCGGCATCTGCCCACTCACTCACACACACTTTCGACGTGGTTGCCCGCATTTCGAGGACAGACGACAAGTCCCTCTCTCTCTCTCACCCTCTCGCTTTTTGTGTGTGGGCGCCTTCATTCGAATTAGGAAATCAAACCACTCATGAGTCGGATCACACGAGGAGCAAACCACTCAAGAAAACGAAAACAAAACGAAGGTTTAAAGCAATAATAAAGCCTACGAGTTTTTCCTTATCCCTTTTCGCTTCATCTCAGGCAGCAGACAGAGGAAAATAGCCATGAAAGAGGGGACAAAATTATGCCTTGAGAGGATGAAAAAGCAAACGCGTGCGAGGAAGAGGAAGGGGAATGATGTGGCTGAGAAGATGAGGCTGGTGAAGAACGAGGTGAGTGAGATAGTGGGATAGCCTAGTGATTCTTCTCTCATTATTTTTTAAAAATTGATCTATTTTTATAAAAATATAAAAAATTTCGACTGACATGAGCCTAAATTATAGTACATAAATACATTAATTTGTGTGCCAACATTTTGTTCGAGGCTAGCTAGGGACAAGATCCAATGTAAATTTCTTTATATATTGGTATTTATAATTTATATATGTATGATATATAATTTATAAAATTAATATTTATCGTTAACAAATTTTAATTTGTATCAAAATATAAATGAAATTCTATTTAAGTATTTTTATGTAATTTGTCTTTGTATTTATTCAATTCTAAACAAATACGATAAGTATTGGGAGCATCTTCGGAGATGCAAATTCTTGAACATTTTTTGTATTGTCTGGTTAAATCTATTTAATAATATTTACAGATAATTATCCAAACATACAGTTTTGGGAAATTAATTTCAAAAATATCCATGGGAGATTTTAATTTCCAAAACATAAAATTTCAACGTTTCTCTCTCCTCCTCTCACAATCTCATCTTCCTCCACCATCACCACGCCACCATACTGTCAGTCAATCACTGCAGATCTCGTACAAAATTCGACATACTATCATCAATCAACATAATTACTATTGATCTCATTCTTCTTTTTTAATCATCTCAATTCATTTTTATCATCCTATCGAACAACCCCGCAGTACTCGTCCTTGTGCAAAACCCCAAAAATACTGAATCCAAACCGCAACTCAAAAATATCATCTCAACACTTTCTTCAGCTCTCATCCTTCCCCTTGACATCCCCTCTCTCTCGCCAATCCATTCTCTCTGAGTTCCTCCTCTTCCTCATCATCTTATCTTTGCAGCAGAATAAATTGTTGTAGGAGAATAAATGGTCATTGGGTTTGAGTTTCAGTCCCGAAAACTTCATCCGAACCTTATAATCGGGTTCATATTCGGGTTGTTCTTGGATTTATATGCGAAATGTGGACGGTGGAGGATGTAAGAAAGGTGTTCGACAAAATATCTGAGAGGAACAATATTGATCAAATGTTAAACGATTTTGTTGTAAAGGTTTTGTATTTTTTTGACATTGTTTTCTTCATCATTATGATATTTTTTTATAGTGTGGCATGCGTGAATAAAACTATTTTTTCCCTTTAGACGCTCTATTTTTTTCTTTAGGCGCCCTATTTCGAAACAGAGCATCTGAATAAAGTGACGTCTTGTTTCGAAATAGAGCGTCAGAGTTAAGTGACATCTTATTTCGAAACAGAGCGTCTGAGTTAAGTGACGCTCTATTCCGACGAGGTAGTCGGATTTCGACGGCGTCTCCGATGAGGTGGTCGGATTCCGGCGACATCTCTTTCCGACAACGGTTTCGATAAAGTGATAGTGATGATGCAAGTTGGGGTGGATGTGTGGATGGATATGAGATGAAGAAGATGTGGGATTTGAATATGTTATTTCAAATTTTGTATGTTTTGGGAATTATGTTTACTTGTGTAGTTTTTTGAAATTATTTTCATCCATATGTAGTTTTGGATAAATCACCCTAATATTTAATAAATTTTTTACTTAAAAATTAGTCAACTAATCATATCATTTTTTCGAGAAGGATGCTTAGCTCCGGAGATATACTAATATAACTCTCCATTAGGGATTATGAGTTTTGACAAATCTTGTGTGAATGATTGAATAAGGAGAAATATTATAACAAAACTAATAAAAAGTTGAGATTGAATTCATATGTTATAATTTTGAGTATTCTTTGTATCTTAATGGTCCTTTTATTACTTGGCACACATAGTGCGAAGACATATATTTGCCTTCTCATTATTGTAACTAAAATGTCATAGATACGTTATACACGCACTCTCTTTCTCATCATAACAACTAAAATGTGTTATAGGTACATTATATACGGATTGTAGTTATCTAGGATATAACTTTCGGAAAATAGAGCTAGTTTTGTTTAGTTTGAGAAATTACTTAAACAACTTATGTCTAGGATATAGTTAGGGGACAACGGGAGTAATTACTTGTTTTGTGTTATAGCTGCATTATACAGGGAGTAAACTACTACCCTATCCTGGAAGAAAATGTTGTATTTATAGTTTGGGACAATGAAGGTGATTAATTATTTAAACTAACCTTCAAAATAGATACATGTAACTCTCGCCCGAAAGGTATTCCACATATTAGGCATGAACTAGTTGCATGAACTAATCATATTCACATCAATTAAGCCGCCTAAATCTACAAATTTAAATATAATTTGTTATAGCTATGTTATGCATCCCTAAACTCTCTCCCAGACACAAGTAGCTAGCTTCAATAATCACTCCCAAACTACTACTCCAAGCTAATTAACACAGTGGACCACAAATTAAATGGTTGTGCTGTGGATACATCATACAAGTATATCCTAGAAAGTGGAAAATGTTTCACATGTGTTGCACATCTAACTTTTGTATACTAGTTTTGTCATCTTCTACGAAATTAATCGTATAAATTGTCCTTGCATCGTTACGGTCAATTTGTGTCCAGGGAAGCCGACGGATATGTGTAACATTGCTATCTTTTGCCAAAAGCATGAAAAGCATCATATCTATTTATATATATAAAGTTACATTCACCTCTCTTATTATCAAAATTTTGTTTGCTTTGACACCAAGTTTGGTTGGTTCTAAATTAATGACATAATATGTATAATTTATATTTAATATATTTAATTTATAATGTCTTTTCATTATCTCATACATTGTTCTAATATTGTTACATACTCCCTTCGTTTCATATTATAGGCAACATGTTGATCCAGCATGCGGTTTTATGTGTATGTTGAATTTGTGTGAAATTTGATGAAGGAATAATATTTTTTGAGTGTTGGTGGGGTTTATTATAGAAATATGAGAGGAGATAGTGGGCGTAATATAACAGCCGGTGATTATTTTGATTTTTTTTATGTGAAAAGATTACTAAATGAAATATGTTGCATATATTTTGAGACGGCTCAAATAGGCAAGTGTTGCATATGATATGGAACGGGTGGAGTATTTGTTTCATTATTATAACATCATTAGAAGATAACAACTACTTAAATAACTTAATATATATCATCACGACATAGAATTCTCAAATACTTCAAACTTTTTATGTGATTTAAAATAGATATTTGTAATTATTATTAGTATCTTTTTATGTATATAATGTAAATTACATAAATAATATTATAATAAAATAGGTGACTTGTATTAATTAAATGTACTTACCGGATGCCAAGATTCGTCATTCTCGACATGGCCATGGTTGCTATGGTGGGTTCTATGGCTAATCCTCCTGCACATTAAAATAATTCTGATCTCGTTATATCAAATTGATAATTCAATCAGTTGCAAAGATTAGGAATTTTATTTCCCGATAATTGAAATAAAACAAAATTAAGGGCAAATAATATGTTCAACTTACCATCCATGATAAGGAACAAGAATGAAGGAATGCAAAACATGTCCGACAAGATCGTTTAACCACTGACTGTCCGAGAAGCTGCCGTGCCCACTGCATCGAAACCATTCAAATGGTAAGCTATAGTCGATATATTGCATAAAACACTTTTGGTTGTCAAGAAAAGAAAGCATTCAAGAATAATTTTTCGATATTTTATTGTTTAAAAAATTTTATTTCAATTTAAGGGCCACTTCAAGTGGGCTGCTCTTTTGGGATATTTCAGACTGAAATTTTCAGTTAACAGGAATACAGGTGTGTTGTACATGATGTATTGATATACATTAATAAGAGTATTAATAAGAGTTTTTATCATCGAAGTTTTGATTGAGTTGATTTCTCGATATGATATCAGAATAAGATCGTGATAAGAGATTACAAGTTCGATCCCTGTCTTCACCTAAAAATATGACACACCTAAATATAAATTAAGGGTTGAAATTTAACAGATGATAGATGTGTATGGAGATATGGATCTCAGTGTAGGATAATGCACCTATTAATTGCTCGACTTTCATCTCAAAATTAGATATGTCATGATATATATCCGTCAAGCTAAATATCAAACCACTTTGTAAAACCAAATCAGTATTCAGGCTCTATAACTAATAACTAATGACTCATTTGAAGATTGAATACGACCATCAGCAAACAAACCAATTAAAGCTGGGAAGCCTTTCGATTCTAATTTGACATGGCCGACGATAACTCTCATCTATAGCCTACAGAATGCTAATCGAATATCGGTCCTGCATTTTGGCTATAAACTCGTTTTAAAAAATCAGCTTGAGTCGAGTTTAATCAAGATTAAATCTAGATTGAAGTCGATGATGGATACGATGATGATCCGACATATCATATAGTAGTATAATATACAGTAGTAAATATATCTAGCGTATCAGTAACAATCTTATTTGAAATCCAAAAGAAAAGAAACCTGTAACAGGATGACTTATATTACCAGTCATGTCCAAGAACAAACAGAGCCCAGAACATAGTCCCCTGAGCCGCCCAGTAAACCGGCCAAGCGAACCAGTTATCGAACCGAGCCGCGACGACTGCTAGCAAAACAATCACCGAAACATCCCTCAGGACGTAGCTCATCGACCTCCATGGATCCTTCTCCCAACAATGCTTCGGGATCGCTGCTCTAACGTCCGCCAACTTAAACGGTGGCGGTGCGCCTCGATCGAACTCTTCATCCTTTTCGAATCCTTTCATATGCATAGTATTGTGTTGAAGCTAGAGATATTGTTTGAGGGATGCTCTTGGCTTGTTTTTGGCCTTGAGTTTTGCCCTCTGCGTGGGTTTAATGTTGAGTATGTGTTGTTAGGTACGTTTGTACTACTGGCTCTCACACCATGTGCATTGTTATGAGGAGTAATCTATATATGATAATCAAAATAATATACGCTAGGTTTCCCAGTACTACTTTCTTTCTTGGGTATAGTTGGTAGAGTCTTCAACTCCGCCTTTTTTAATCAATTGCTATCTTGTGAAAATCTTCTAACCGTAGGATGGACTATGGAGAATTGATATTTTTAAAACGAAAATTAATTATTTTAAGATTATGCATTTATAAAAAAAAATTATAAAAATATTTTTTGTCATAATTTGTCTTGATAATAACAAATCCAACCTTAAAAATAGCATTTTTTTGTAGAATATACTAACTCATTTTCCTAATGCGGTAGAATTATATCATTACTCCCTCATCCTATATCTATACCGGAGAATATGCAAAACGAATAGATGGATATGAGGCTATGTCATTGTGGAATATCTTGAGCGTTTAAAATCTGATCTAAGAGCACTTGCATCAGAATTTCAATAATTTTTATTTGTTTTTCACTCTTCTTTATATAATAATATAGTAAATTGATTTATAAAAATAAAAAATATTACAGTAATGATAACTTTATCGAATTTATTTATCTCACATTATGATTTTTACAATTTTAACACACATTTCAACATACTTTTTCAATATCTTTTCAACTTTTTATCACATCATCACTCTACTTTTTCCATTTTACAAAATCTCTATTTTACATAATGCTCTAACAGTCAAGATTTATTATAAAAAATATTTTAATAAATTAAATAAAAGTAAACAAAATGGCCTAAAATAAAATACTACTCCTGTATCAATAAATTTATTGTATAATATCTATAGTAAATATTGATTGTATAAGATATAAATCACATCTGAATATTTATAATATGTCGAGGTAAGCATAATAGAGTTAAAATAATATTTATATTAAAGGTATATAGATTATTGTATATTGAACATAATAGCTTATTTCTTCATTTTTGTTAAATATTACGATTTACATGCGTTGTTTATATTAGTCTTTAATCTTCATTACTAGATGCAATTAAAAAACACAGATAGAAAAACTTAGGATAAAACTCGACTTATAAAATAAAATAAAAAACTCGTCCGTGTGTTTTAACGTGTGGAATAAAAAAAATAATTATCGTGTTGTGAAAAAATGTTCATATAATATTATAGGTAATATTATTTATAATTAGTTAATGACAATTTCATATAGGAATATAAAGTTTTAAGGATGTTTTATATTGATTTGTGAAATGTTTCTCATATATAATGATTATATTTTTTTTTCATTTGATCTAAATATTTTATGATGGGATTACAGATATGATTGTATGGATTATAAATATGTTTCGCATATCAGTTTTGCTGTGCGTAGATTCAATTAGTGTCGCATTAGATTGAGTTTGTTTTCGATGAAATGAAGATTGATTATCAGCAATTGCTTTTGTTAGAAATGATTTCACAACACGTTTTGGCATCTTGATGTTAAGGGTGTGAAATGGAGAGAACTAAAGGAGAAGGATGAATGGATAGACTTAGTATTGCATCGGACTTCAATTGTATGTGAGAATGCACAATCATGGTTTCATGTTTCGTAACAAAGAGGAAGTGTTCAAGTGAAGGAATCTGCTCAATCTTTAAAGGAAATCAAGGAGGGACAAAGGAAGGACTGTGACGTCCATGATTGGAACAATATGATTGATTTGAGTGATTGTTTTCGTCCATGATTTGAATATTGTTTTTATTTGAGTGTTGTTTTATTTGTTCATGTGTTGTATTTCATTTTTTGTACATGTCTTATGTTTCATTTATTCATGCGTTTTATTTTATTTTTTGTATATGCACTCTGTTTTATTCGGGAACATACGCTCTATTCTATTTTTTCACAAACGTTTTGTTTCATTTATTCGTGTTATGTTTCATTTTTTGGGTGATGTTGAGATTTGATGGTGCACAGTCTCGTATTAATATTATATTTCAGTTTTGACTCGTGCGCTTTGTTTCATTTATTCATACACTCTATTTTATTTATATATGAGGTCTTTTTCATTTGTTCATGCGGTTTATTTCAAAACAGAGTATTAGAACAGACGCTCTATTTTATTTTTGTACTGGTGCATTGTCTTCATTTTTTATCATGCGTTCTGTTTTCATTTGATTCAGGTACTCTATTTCATATTCCGACAACGTGGCCGGATTCCGTCGAAGATTTCTGACGACGTTTCAAATTCTGACGAAGATTGCGACGACGTGACCAAATTATGAAGAAGATTCCTATGTCGATTGATGGTAGAGGTTGGGATGGAGATGAAAATAGGGTTAAGAATTTAAATGATATAGATGAATTATATATTTTTAAAATTTTGATTCGTTGTGTATCTGTTTGGTATTTTATTCATATTTTTGTATGCTTAGATAATTCATACAATTTAATTGCGTAAAGATTTAATCTCGATCATTGAATTCATAATCAAAGACAAAAATTAATTTGGATAAAATTATGTTAGTTTAAATAAAATAAAATTACCTGATTATTCACTAAACTTTTTAAATAACAATAATATTATGCCATATCGTTTGTCGTTTTTCATCCAAATGATTAGTCGTTTAAAAATGACGGGATAATATGATATATATTAGATTAGATTGTTTAGTGTAACAACGAACATACTTATTTCACGGTGAGAATTTGTCATATTTTTTTGTACTTTTCAAAATAATCTTATACATTATCTATTATATATACAGTAAGATGTCAGATAGAAAATCATTAAATGATATGTCAAGATATTTATGTATTAAATTTTTTTTAAAGAACAATCAAGTAATTTAATTCTAATTAAATTAAGAGAATCTTTATCAAAATAATTTGTTGTCTTTGATTATGAGTTGAGGAATTGAGATTAAATTTTAGAATTTCAAAAATATAACTTAACTCTCAGATGATCAAAACTTAATAAAACTATGTATACAGTTACTCTAAGATGTCAGATCGTAAACATAGATGATATGCCATGATATTTACGTATTTAAATTTTATGTAAATTATGATTAGGTCTTATTTTTAGAACTTAATTATCAAAATGTCATCCTTAACTAATTAATAACCATTTAGTTTTGATTTTAGTAATCATTTGTTGTCTTTTTATTAGATATCAATGTCTTTTATTGGATATTAAGGTAATGAAGTGTTTTATTTTTATAGATAACTAATTGATGAATAAGATAATGGGTTGATCTCTATAATAAATACATTAGGTTTTTGGTGACAGGTAATTTACTCTTAAATTTTTTTAAAGGATAACCAAATAATTTAAATTTAATTAAATTAAGAGAATCTTTTTATAATCCAATGTTGTCGAAATCCGGCCATCTTTTCGTAATGCAATCGTCTCGTCGGAATTTAAAATAGAACGTCAGTTCAAAAGAAAATAGAGTGCTTGAAGGAAAAAAAAAATAGAGTTACTGAAGAAAAAATGATAGAGCACCTGAAGGAAAAAAGATATAGTGTCTGAAGAGAAAAAAACAGAGCCTCTGAAGGAAAAAAAATAAAACGCCTTAAAAAAAATAGAACGCATGAAGAAAAAAAATAAAGCGTTTGAAGAAAAAAAACAGTGTCTGAAGGGAAAAAATATTTTTATTCACATATAGTACACTATATAAAAATATTCTAGTGATGAAGAAAACAATACCAAAAAAACACAACCTTTATAATAAAATCGTTTAATATTTGATCAACATTATTGCTCTCAGATATTTCGTCGAACACCTTCCTTTCATCCCCCACCGTTTATATTTCGCATATAAATCCACAAGCGCAGTCCTCATAAACCATTTTCATGAATTGATCGATCACAAGGAAAAAAAATATTACAAAAAGCATCAACATCATCTTCAAAAGTACCAAAAATTCTCAAATATAATTTCATTCACGAAAAAACACCAACAAATAGCAAAAGCATTTTGTTAGAAGAAATCACTTGAATCAACAACTATAAAATCATCAGCCGACCTCCGTAATCATCAACTGATGTTATCAGAGTCACTGTTGAATTGACTTTGTGTAAAGACACCGAATAACTCCTTCAACTTGGGTCCGTCGTCTGCAGCGGAGATGGAGGGATCGTGCAAGGAAAACGAGAAGAGATTGCGATGGTGAAGATGATGTCGCGGTGGAGGTGGGCCGAGACGAAGGTGGATTTGATAGAGAAAGATGAGATTGTGGGAGGAGGAGAGAGAAACGTTGGAATTATATATTTTAGGAATTAAAATCCCACATTGATGTTTTTGGAATTAAATTTCCAAAATTATAATTTGGGTAATTTTTTGTTAAAAAAATCATATGTACAAATCCTTTAGGAACAAAAAAGATTTAAATTATAATAAAACTAAAATAATTTTTTGTACAATCATCTTGTCTAATAAAAAGAATGAATTATTATACGTTATATTATTCATTACACTATCTAATCACATGAATGATTATATCTTATAATACTCATTAATTCATCTCACTAGGACGATCTTTATATCACGTACGATTTCTATATTATTTTATAAATCTGTGTTTATGATAGATTTTTATACTGGAGTATATATATATAGTTACAGTTAAGTTATTTATATATTAAGATTTAATACTATTTTAGCTATAATAAGAACTCAACATGCAGCGCACGAATTAGTATTCTAGTTGTAATAGTTTGACTGAGCATATACCGATACGAAGTTTGACCCGCGTCATGGGATGATCAAGTATTATTTTTTGAAAAATTATCGTGAAAGTGTAATGATAATTCAAGTTATTTATTTCAACGTAATGTTAGTGTCGTAATTTTTTTGTGTCATTGATACGAAAAATGAAAGTTCTTAAAATACATGCCGAATAATAAAAAAAAATCAAACGTTATAATGAAATTGGGACGCAGAGAGTACTCTTTTTATCCCATATAAATTATGACACATTGCTAAAAATGGATATCCTAAATAAATTACAACACTTCCATGAATTTAATGTAAACAAATCTCAAATACTCTTATTTTATATCACATTATATTCTTCATCATTATTTTTTCTTTTTTCACCCATTTATATTTTTTTCTCTACACTCACAAGGATAAAACAGTCAAAACTATCAAAGTCAATAAAAACATTAATAATAATAATAAGTCAAACTTTTGTATTTTTTTAAGAATGAAGGGAGTATATGTTATGAGTGGGAAAGATAGTTTCTTTTTTTTTTTTTTTTTTTTGGTGACGAGGGTGGTTGAGTCAAATACCATTAGACCAACCCAACTTGATTAAAATTTGAATTAGTGGGAAAGATAGTTTCTTTCCCCTACGTTATTTCCTAAAAAACATGTCACTGGTACTCTTGATTAGTGGTTTATATATCAAGTTTAACAAATACTACCTAAATGATAATGATCTAGAAACAATGTTGAATAATCAGTGGATCGATGTAGCGTACATCCTCTGAAAAACTCGGATGATGTTGGCTCTGCGTTGATTTTTTCAAAAAATGTCTACATCTGTTGATGTTTTTCTGCAAGCTTACTGGTTATGGAACGTATGTCTCGATCATTGACCTTATATTAATTGTTTTTAAAATTATGTTTCAAGTTGTATATTAAAGTTGTCAAATCTATTTTGGATGAATGCAAAATCAACCTGCAAAATAGCTCAAATGAAAAGAAAGTCCATGTGATTTTATGTGTAAACCACGTTGAAATTTTGACATGAAATGATATACCTTAAAAATAGAATGATTGAAAATGGATTTGAGTATCAAGAGATATCCAATTTTGTGTGTAGGGAAGAACCTGAACGAGACTCACAAACACACACGCATGCGTCGGCCCGGTGCGTCGGTCCGAATTGGATCACGTAGTGGTTCATTAATTATTATTTTTATACTAAAGTCGTATTAATATTTTTGGATCATTGGCTGGGTGACATCTATCTGTTGAGTAGTTGTGCGTTGTCAGCGATGATTGGACATGTTGTTCGACCTTTGTACGACACGTGTCGTCGATATTTCTCTCCCAAATTGTCTCTTTCCCTTCTTTACAAACAAAATTACATCAATGAACACAAGAGTCTCGTCGCGTCCAGTAGAGTCCTTCGAAAGAGTTTAAGGCGCTGATCGATATGTGTTTCCTCTGGTCGTAGTGCTACGTTCAAAAAGACGAATTTGTTGTATCTTGGGAAACGGTCCTCACAGATTTGTTAGCGCCAGTGCAGGACGATAACGTCTTAAGGACATAGGATAAAACGTTTGTCTTGACTTTTAAGTTTACGTTATTCGATCTGGTTTGCATACTATTCGTATTTCTTGTTCTGTTTTCGTTTTATTCATGTTTCTGTACTAACCTACAAACAATAGGAAAATGAGAATGATAGATTTAGAAAATTTACCCCAAAACACAAAAAGCTGAATTTTTTTCCGAAATATACTCACAAAAAATTAATTTAAAAAAAAATAGAACGTCTGAGCAATTCCTATAGTTTTCATGAAAGAGAAAGCCAGTTTAGTGAAACAGAATGTCTGAACAATATCATATTTTTAAGCTATATATTTTTGAAATTATTTTTTTATATATATCTTTTTTATGATATTTTCTAATTTTTTGTTGTTTTAGATAATTCTACGAAAGATCTAATTAACCTATGTTTACATTTATTGATACTAGCTCATGTGATTAAACCGTTCACAGTATTGTTTTAGCTTTTTATAAAATCAATAAATAGAAGTACTTGTCCTACTTATAAATTTTTTTAAGTGAAATATCATTGTTGGATACGAATTCTTATGAGTTTTATTTTTATAATTAATAATATTTGATTGTCTGGGATCCTCGTTATATGTAAGTATATAAGTTATATTATAATTTATTTCATGATAAATTTACGTAAAATAATATTTGATTGTCTTACAGTATTGATCAAAATTTGCGTCCTTATATCCCAAATCAAACCGTTATATAGTCTCTGATTCATAATTATTACAACGTTTTTTTTTTTTGCTTGCACAATTCAACACATAATTTGAGGGATTTCGTTATACATCTAACAACACAATTTAAATTTTTAAATAACTCACGGTTATGATATATGGCGTTTAATATCATTAATATTTTACGATATTTTTTTAAAAAATAATATTTGATTATTTTATAATATCAATCGAAATTTTTATGATTATACGATTAAAAAATTATAATTTTTTTTTGGAAGAAAGGATTATTATTTACGAAGGAATAAATATCTGAAGTTCAAGCAGCCTTTTTTTATTTGGATGTGATTAGTTCACGCAACTTGGTCCATGTCTTATTTTTTAGAAAAATGGCCAAGTAATTAATGCGTAGAAGGGTAGTACATCTTTGCACATCACCGAGTGGTACATCTTTTCCTTCAATTTGTTGTCACCTGTTGTAAATCTCTCTCCTAAGAAACTTGGGTGCCAAAAAAGGGAAAAAAGGGACAATGATTGCTTCTCTTTTATGTCCACGCGATACTGTTACCTTGAGGGAAGTACAGGTATATTTCGGGTAGGTATCTCATTATTTGTGTGATGATTGATTTATTAAAAAATAATATAATTAAAGAAATTAATATTTTCTTTATTTTATTTAAATTATAATATTTTTTTGAATACTTATATTCAAATTATAATTTTTTTTATTTATTAACTTTTTTCATATAAAAATATCAAATTATCTTTATTTTATATCATATCGACCCATTCATCATCATTTTCTTTTCTTTTTTTCCTCATTATTTTATCTCACATACTCACAAGGACAGAATTGTTATTTCTTATTAATTCAACACACGTATAAATTATTGTGTCGATCAAAACGTTATAATTTGAATGAAATGAAAAAAAAAATAAATTAATTTCATTAATCAAAATATCATAATTACCAAGGGATATAGGTCTATTAGTAATTTCTCCCTGGGAAATGGTTTCAAACCGATCTTCCCATCTGTCACAGCCTATATTCATTGAAGTTTCATTTAAAACCCAAAACGTCCTCTATCAAACTACCATACTGGGCATGTTTGGTTAAAGTTTCATTCAGATCCCAAACCAACGAAACCCTCCCATAAATGACCACATTTGGGTATTTGGTGTTGTCAAATGTCAATAGGTCCTTTTGTTTAAGTACTCAGTCACACTTATTGGGTGCGGCCGTCCAATTCTTGCTACTAAAAATAAGTGTTTTGTTTCCCGAGAACCACATAGTTAAACAGGACCATTACTTCACAATCCTAACATCTTGGAAACCTTCACAATCCTAACATCTTGGAATTTGGAAACCTTCACAATCCTAACATCTTGGAAACCAGACGGCTTGTCATTGGTGAGATTGATTGTAACGGAATTTAGATAAACACATTGTACTGATCCTCAAGCCATTTGAAGCCGTACAAGTTTTATTTCCTTCATCCTAATCTTTGTGCCATCAATCAATATATCAATATCAATATCAATATATTATATTCATTTAAAGTACAAGTTTGTACTTTTTATTTAACTCTTGTGTATTCCATGCGCACTACTTGAGAATCTCAACCTTTGTGTGTATTAAAAACTTTATTTTTTGGATAATCTTGCAACACACAAAGGGAAATGATCATACACCACTCTTGGGGTTTATATCCCTGATATTACAAACAAAACAACAATCTTAATACAACATCATCATCAGCCCTACATAACACCAAGAAGGAAATAACACTAACAAGTGAAACCTTCAAGGGCTGAAGAGAAATTACTTCGACAATATACCAGCATCAAAACTCCCAAAGCAGCAAAGCGAGATTGCTTCCAACCACTCATATAATCATCCAAATAAACTCCATGTTATCATTATGCTTTTGCTAAAAATCACAAACCACAGACAGGTTCCATTTGCACCTGAAACAACCAATTTTAGCACCCTTTCTTGAGTAAAGCACGTTGGGAACGACGAGGAAGTGAATCCGCATATTTTAGAGTAGCATGAACTATAGGCGAGATTATCAGAGATTGAACACCCCTTTCATGCCCAACCACTGCTTAGAAACAAACATCCGAACCCTTTTCAACCTTTCTAGTTTGAACTACATTTCTCGATGAGATCACCAGCCTTGATCAGTTCCAAAACACGGTCCATAATAGCTACATTTCTACCAGCACCACAGTCCATGGCTGTGGCACACGCCACTGGCTGCCTTCTCAAAACTCTTGCCAGCTAAAATTGGATCCTCGGCGCCAGTCAATGCTTCAGCCTGGCATTTCTTTCAAATAAGCAAGATTTGAAGAATGGCGAATATGGTAAACCAACAATATAATGGTCCTCCAAGTTATCCTTATCAAGAATCAGAAGGTATGCCCAAATATACCGACACAAATATCATTCTATCAGTATACAGTTGTCTAAGAAAGGGCTACTTCTTTTCTCACAGTTACTAGAAGAAAAAATTGATTCACAGAGTATCAAATCACCCTCTAGTATCTGCAAAAAAGAAAAAAAAAGATAAACAACGTATAGGTCTCAGATCCCATTGATTTCAAATAAAACTGAAGCTTCCATGGGAAATCTCGTAGTTAATTGTTTAGAATGCCAATACAAAAATTCATTCGTAATGAGAGCTCATACAAACTTAGATGGAGAAGAATTTGTCTCCTAAAGCCTCCTGAAACAAATAGGGATTCTGGAATAGTCAAATGCGTGGGTAAGAATCAGAAAGATGACAAAGTCTAAATAGATAAAACTCATAAGATAAAGGATGAAACGATCAAATGAACTATGAGCCAAGAACTAACCTCGGCAGAAGTTATAAGAAGAGCATCAATCATCCTTAAAAACTAGCCTAAAGCTGATTTCTACTCAGATGTCCCCATGGAAAGAAACTTTCCCCGTGATCCAGGATCAAAGAAGACAACAAGTCCACAATTCAATGCATACTTCAGTGCCAAGAAATTCAGACCATGAGAGAGCTCATCAAAGCCATAACCATCGACAAACAAAACCTTTATTCGTTGGACGGCTGCCTTGACAACCATTCTTCATGCATTCATCTCCAACTAAATGCAGGCTCCTGCTAAAATCAGCCCAACTGGTGAGGGAACAAGAACACAACTAAGCAGAGATCAATAATGTAGTCAAAATTGTTTTAGGAGGGAAATAAAAGAAGAAACTTTGGCATATCAGCCTCAGTTTACGTTTACTGCCTGTTTATGTTCACTGGAAGAAAATATCTTGATAATATAATACTCCTTTACGATCTTTTAATGAGTGAATGACAATCAAATTATTGCATACCTGAAAAAGCGATGTCTTTGCTGAGGGTCAGCCAAAACCCATTAAATAGTGTCGCTACTCAAACAGCAACGCTATCAAGAAGACCATTACCCTCATCATGCAGCACATCCAAGAGACAATTAGCATATATCTCACCACAGACATCACCAATTGCTGCAAATTCAAGGCCCAGTCTCGCTAGTCGCTGCTTCAATAGGAGTATTGCAGTTGCTACCAGCTTCTCAAGATCTCTACAAAGAAAAAAGTGGTTAATCAAATTGCACCAGCAGATTCCTTGAATAACCAACAGGCCATGACACCCATGCTTACTTATTCATCAAAAGAACAAACACACGACCTAAACAAACATCCTGCTAGAATAATACGAACTCACCCTATCCATTTTCCAGGAACAAGTCCTTCAAGTATGCTTTCTCGTCGTCTCTACCAACACTAATCCATGTTCTTGTCCTAGTGGTTGTACCTTTCCTAAGGTGTTGAACTCAAACTTTTTCTAACATCTTCAAGCAGAAGCGAAGAATGGATATGGACACGATGAGAACAAGCATCAACGATCAGACTTAGTTGGTCTGAGCATAGGGTCAATATCAAGCCATCCATCATGGCCGAACTGAATTAAGACTTATGAAGTTCCTATTTCTTCACCAAGATGAAGTACCTATTTTTGCCATCGATCAACTCCTTCAAGTTAGTTTATTTTCATAACTAACAATCTATGATTTTTCACGGATGAAAATGGAATCACGAAGTTCCAGCATGTCCCGAGAACCCCGACATTTAACACCGATATCCAAGAACATCTAAAGATAACATCAGTCACAAATCTAAACATGCATAGTCACATACGTACCATTTGAGCTCCAAGTCACAAATTCCCCGAACATCAACGAAGCATCTGATTGTCGCACAAAACCAGCTTCCCTGCCTTCTCACACAATCCTTGTTCTCCAACACCATCAACAACCTTCCCATAGCTATACCTCAACGGCATCCTCCCAAGGATCCTGTGAAACTCCGTTATACATTCCCCTCTCCTCTTCCTATGCTCCCCTCTTCCCCTCCTCACACCACTCAATCCCTCCCCCTGCACCGCCACCGCTGCCTCCCCTTCGTTCCTCGGATCACCCCAATCCCTCACGTTCTCTGCCGCCACCATCACCGGCCCCACATTCCCCTTATCCGCCACCACGAAATTCATCAGTATATCCTCGCAATTCGTCAGCCTATCCACCACGTCCCTCATCCGCCTCATTGTCTCCCCTCCTCCGCAACTATACTCATACAAATACTCCGTCTTCAGTACCATGAACTTCGTCAACACGATGGAGAACTTATCATGATGGACGGTGTAGATCCAGCTCTTGATCCCTAAATCCAGATCGTGCGACCTAACAAATAGGCCGATCAATTTCTCCTCATTACTACCCCAAACCCTAACCGCAAATTCAAACGATGCCAAATCAACCTCGATGTCATCGTCACAGATCAGCACGCCTCGAGTCGAGATCGATCCCCTCGGGAGGAACCGATTGTTGAGCGATCTCGATCGGTGGTTGATCACCTCGATCGCGGCGCCGCTGGCGGAGTAGAGGAGGGAGAGGTTGTGGGAGAGCTGTGAGAGTGCGAGGGGAGAGGTGGAGGGGTTGGACCAGAGGATTAGGACGGAGGATACGAGGGACGAGGCGGCGTAGGAGGCGGCGACGGAGTGGAGGAGCGGGATCCGTGATTCAGCGTAGCCGTTGATCAGGACCGTGATCTGGTCGGATCGGAGCGTGTGGAGGGCCGGGAGGGATGAGCGGTCGCAGACGGCAGGGTTGGAGTCCAGGGATCGAGCTGCGACTGCAGCATTATTGTCGGTGATCAGCAGCGACGTGATTATCCAGATGGAATGATAGTACATGATCGAATGCATGAGTGAGCTTCCACGGAAGTTGATGCTGTGAGAAAAGGTATATGAAAGGTGAATGTGGGGGAAGGTGCAAGATGGTGGCAGAAGTGTGATTTTATGGAATTCTGGGGGCTAAATGTGAGAAGGAATTGTCAAGTTTTGTTTTGGCCTCAAGATTGCTGTGTTATCTTCCTGGAGTTGGATAGTAGTGTCGTACGGAGTTACTATGGCTTTGTTTATGCTGCCAATAACTGCGAGGATGGATTGGTCTCAGCTGTTGCCGATTCGTTCAATGGGTCTGAAGAGGGTTGGGTTCGGACCTGCGTTTTGCTCGTCTCCGCCGGCTGCTCAGCCGGCTCTTGAGCAGGTGAGGGTTTCTTTGAATGCCTCTTCGTGTACTTGTCTCTGGTTGGATTTATTACCTGGTGATCTAAACTCGGCTTGTGTGTTAGAAACTCCGCCCGTCACTTGTCGTTTCATTTTTCGACGATCAAAGCGACAACTTTGACAAAACTTGGGAGTGAGTTTCATACCCATTGTGTCATTTTCCTTGCCAAATTGATGAAATTGGGAAGAGGGCAAGAGGATTCTGGAAGGAATTTATAGTGAAGCATTGGTTGCAATAGGGAAAAGGGTGTGAGTGTGACCATGTTAACCTGCAGTACTTATCATTTTGGTAGCGGAAACCGTAATAGTTTTCGCGGCCCAAATATGTTGTATGTCTCACTTCTAATTTGGCTCCTTTATAACAGAATGAAGGAGGAATAATCTGTGAACCCTGCAAAGGTATGGGATGGCTGCTTTGTGATTTTTGCAATGGACAAAAGACTAATGTGAAGTCCAAAACCAGCCGGATCTATCGCCGTTGTCCAACTTGTAAAGCTGTAAGTAGTTCTTTTAATTTAATCATTGTGTTACTGTGATGCTCATTCCGCACTAGGTCAGATTGGCAGCCCTCAATACTGGTAACCAATTCATAGGGAACCCTCACGGACAGTGTACTGGTTCCTGGGTTCCTCAATGTGGTACTCTTGCCTACAATTATGTGAAACTTGATGAATCAGATTAAACACGTACAATAAGCCTGGAGAATAAGAGAGAAAAGCAGCTGCGTAAATAAAACCAAGAAGTTTTAAAATCAAATCACATGTATAAGCACCAAGAAACATAGCAGATGCAGTACAGGAATCCTTCGACAGACCACTACTAGCTTTAGTTTTGGTATTGTTTGAGCGTGTACTATACTAATTTAATGCTCTTCATAACCAATTTTAGCAAATGCATCTCTTGTTGGAGTGATTCTTATTCTAGTGGCTCACTGTATGAATCTTCCATGCAGATTGGATGTACCTTATGTACAAATTGTAAAGTTTTCAAATGTGTTACATTTCCGGCATATGGTGATGGCGAGGATCTTTCATTTTAAGTTTTCAAGCACAAACTGGCTTATGCTGTAGCCGACAAGAGAGATTCGGTGGTTCTCAGTGGCAATACGAAGCAGTCATGAAATCTGGTTTAGTTCTCTTATCAGGCTCCGCACTGAGATCTTTCTGTATGTATTCTTTTGCTATTTCAAATAGCTTGCATAGACCGAGTTCACCTGGAATACATCTTTGAATCTTTGGAAAAGCACACAGCAAATGGTCCTTAGCCACTAAGAGTCTCAAACTAAATTTCAGTCTTTTTTCGAGTTGTATACTTACATAAACATTGAAATATTGACACATATCCATTCAAATAGCAGTACATATATGTCATGGTTGGCTGCTTACGCTTGCGCTCATATGTACTTGCACAGAGAGGTGGCCGTACATTTACAACTTATTTGACGTTTGAGTTCCTAATTCCAATGCAACTGTTCTCAACTTGAAATTCCAAAAGACAATTGTGTTTACATTTTAATCGAGTGTCTGATTTGACTGTACTGGATTTGTGCTCTTGGACCAAGCAGCGATACTGCAGTTTGTGTACCCTTGAATGTCGCAGTCCCTATACACTTAGTAAATTGTGAATAAGTTGTTCGTGTCAACCATGTTCCTGATGTTCTGATAATTGTTGTATCCGCTATGATCCCATCAAGATCATGTTTATGACTGTGGCATGTAGCACGACAGTCGTGGTTTGAAGTGGTTCAAAGGTAAAATCTCAGTAATTTTTCAGGTCAAAATGACCTTTCTTATTTATGTCTTTTACTTCGGTTTTTGTTTCAGATTCCAAATAGTTTCCTTGGCAATAGATACAAGCCCTCTTGATGTTACCTTCGTTGTTCTCTCATAGCAACTGATCATTAGTCATGAGACTCATGATTCTATTATTGCGGACTTTTTCTGACGATTGTGACTCTAGTGTGATTGTATACTTGCAGGAGATCTGCTGCTGAGTTCCATAAATATGTTAGAATGCATGCCAATCTTTCCATGGTAGATGCGCTCACACACAATGGTTGGTTTGACTTATTTTTGCCTAGCGAGAGGGGAGTATGTATAAATAAGCGATGTCACTATTAGAAGCTGCAAAGAGTTCTACCTGCTGTTGTTGATTATTTAGGTTACAAACGACAATAAAAACTACCCAGTTATTCTTTTCACATACGAAGTTCAGGGAAGACGAGATGTGCACAGGTTTACTTTAGTGGCAGAAATCCAAGAGGTTATTCATAGAATGTTTGCTACTCCTGTATTACAGAAAAAAATATGCAATAGCGTTGCAAGATTGAAATACAATGTGGAACAAACGTTCAGTCTCAAGAAGCAAAGTCCCAACTCTTGTGTGTTTCTTGTTCTAATTGTGCACGAAAATTCCGGCCTGAAACAGTATGTATGACCCTTGATAAGCTTTCATTGATTCTTTAAATTTGGCATGTAACATTCCCAATGATATTCCCTGCCTAATTCCAAGTCGTGTGCCTTTTGTGAAAGGATGATTGTTTCCTCAGATTTTCTGGACTATATCTTTTCAATGTCCCCTATGCCCACTTCAAGATGCATTTAATTAGTAATTAGTAAACTGGAAAAACACAGGACCTGATATAAAAGAGAACCATATGAAGCACTTCTCTTCGAGAGAAGGAGGGCTTTTGGTTTGGAGATTTTGTAATTAATGTCGGTTTTTGCTAGACAATAAAGGTTAGGATTAAGCGCCTCCAAAGATGATCACAAACACGAACCAATCAAGCACCAAGAACAATCAAATAATAACAAACGCATAAAACAACACATGGATTTATGCGAAAAAACGAATCACTAATCAAAATCCGATTACAATGGTCGTCTCTATCTAAACCTATTTGATCTCGTTTGTATTTCGTAGTCAAACCCTAGAAGAATCTTTGTGTTTTGATCCCACTCTCTCATGCATAATAAACCTGATACAAGAGTGTATATATAGACCAATGAATAAAACAAAAGAAAAAAAATCTTGGAATATAACCCGCACGGGCCGCGTCTGCCACGCACGGCCGTGCCTGTCCATGCTTAGAATCAGGAGGTATCCAGGTTGCACCGGCCGTGTCACAACGCACGGTCAAAAGACACCGTGCTCAGAGACATCAAGTTGTTGCTGTGCACGACTGTGCCATCCATGCACGGGCAGTGCATATATACTCGTCCATCTCCTCAACAAAACACAATAACAGCTCTACTCTCTCAGAAGAACTTTGACGACAACTTCAACAATAAAGATGGAGCTTCAAGTAGGGACTATTGGTCTAAAACAAGCCTTAACATATTGTTGTATAATCTTGTAAACAGACTCATTCGCAACAACTGTCCTTGTTGAAGGACGTCTGAACTTAACTCATGCTCATTTTCAGCTTATCCAACATCTTAGACAGATTCTCAAGCGTGATAGCAGGTTTTGGTTCAACATATATCTAAAGACAGTAAAGGCCTGACCAACAAACTTTTGCTTACTTTATGAAAGTCTCTATACGATAACATACTCAATAGATAGGGTGAACTGAGTATTGAATTTTTTCGCAAAGTACACAAACAAGTGTGTAACACCGCGGAATAAATGATGGGATCGATACTAATGTTGTAATTGAGATGGTCAATATTTAGACTCGGACAATGCGTAAGTATTGTTCTCAATATTAACTCTATTGACAATCTTGTAACACTCATTTCGTTTCTAACTTTCAAACTTTACTTAGCTGATTACCTAGATGTGCTTCGATCTTATTGTTGTGAGTGATTGACAAAATAAACAACTGAAAAATTAAAATGTAGAAAGTAAATGGACATAAAAATTTGTATTGGTTCACCTTACAACCTACCAACAAGTCAATTGCAAGACTGCGTCTAGTTCCAGTAGGATTTAAAACTCTGCATTGTTTCTCTTTCGTACGCACAGTTTCAACCCATTTGTAACTCTAACACTAAGATTACAAACCACACAGGTGAACTTACTATAAGATTACAATCCAACTCCACAAGTCTAACTCTATGAAAACAATTCTATTTACAAATTTTGCAAACTCTCAATCAAATACAAGACTCAGATCTAATTCTATGACAATCATAACAAAATAAAACAATTTAGAAACACACAAAGATCTAAAATTCACCTGATATAATCATTGAAAAACACAATTAAAAAACCTTTCAAAACTTTGATCATGGAAATGAAGACAAAAACACCTTGTGTATTTCAATCTCCAAATTGTCTTGAGAACAAAAAGGTTGTGCCCGCTTAGGTTTCAAAGCTCACGAGTCTCCAATATACATATATTGGGATAGCAGGTCGAAATCGTGGCACTTTTCCTGTGAAAAACGGTTTCCAAGGTGTGTGTCAGTGGGTTGAAGAGTTTGTCACAAAATCAGTGAAAATATAAGCAAATAACAAACTATTATCCACATTTTTTCGAAGCACGTTTTCAAAGTCAAATATGTTAATGAAATAAAAGAAAAATACATATAATTTTCTTTAATTATCCCAGATTTATACTTAAATACTTAAATTTTTGAAATAAAAAATGTTCCCCCGATTTATAGGACCAAAAGTGTCACCATTAGTTTTTTCTTTAAGCCATTAACGAAATATAGAAAGTCTTAAATGCCCTCATCCCTAACCTTGATCCTTCCCTAAATTCCACACCATCCCCACCACTTCCCCATGTAGACACTATTCCGGACGACCTCGGCCACCATACATCCATCACCAACCAGCATCTTCTCAACTGCTTGAACAACTGAAATCCTAGATGCTCGATCCATTCCCCAACAAATCCAGATTCAGAGGTCCATTCAAGCTCAGAACAAAAACGAATCTTATCAGGGTGATATAAGCAGAGGACCACAATGATTTGGTATTAACGTAGAGAAAAAGATGGGATCAAAGGATTAAAAAAACAAATTGGCCATGTTTTTGATTAAAAAAAATCGATTGCTTTCAATAGAAAAGAATTCAATTTCGAAAACGAATTATCACATTTCCAAATCATATATATATATATATAATGGATATATAATATGATACATCCAAACTCATGTTTTTAGTTAAAATTAACGATTGAAATTAAAAAAAAATTATAGATGTGATATAAACCAATTTGATGACAGTGATTTATTAATTTTTCGATTCTCATCTTAAGATATATTTTTCAATCGTATTTTAATTATAATCATTTATTTTAATTAAATACATTATATATTATGACATATATTCGTCAAACATATATATATTTGCCTCGGAAGCTACAATTCCAAATCGATTTGGAAACTGCAAGATGCCTCAATCGAACCTTGTACATCGGACCAACAATCGAGAACCGAAATGAGGTATGCATTAATCGATTTGATTAATCACTTCGATTAAGCGATACTTTCAATGAGATGAGATATCATCGTGAATTCTGTGGTGAAAATTCTGATGATTCCATAAACCGATTCGATCGAGTGATTTGGTCAATGAAGCCGAGATGAGATTTGATGATGATCGTGATTTGATTCGATTAAGAGATTTGATCGATGAATTTGAGATGAGATGTGAACATGATCTTGGTATTTGTGGTGAAAATTCATTGATCAACTCACTCGAACGATGAATCTTGATCTTGGTTCTTGTGGCATAAATTGGAGGGTTGAATCAAGCTGAAGAGATTAGGTGGGTTAGGAAAAAGGGGAGGGGTAAATTGGTCATAAATTGATTAAGCAAATGGTTTTTATCAAGCAATGCATGTGATTGACACGTGATACAGACAAACCGTCAAATTGGATAAAAAAAAACCAACGATGATACATTAGTCCTATAAATTGGGGGATTATTTGTCTATTTTTAAAGGTCAAAGATTTAAGTTCGAAAAAGTTTAAACAGGTTTTATATTTTTTTTTTTATAAAACAACAAAAAATTTGACTCATCAGGAAATGCATAAAACAAAGGAAAAAGAGCATTTTATCTTTTTGTATTTTTGTGTTTTTACACTTAATTATATAATTTTGAAAATAGTCATATAGCCTCCTGTGCTTTGAATAATTTTATAAATTTGGCGTACTAACCCCTGAAGAAGTTCCATATTTTGGCAGAGAATCCTTCGAAAAGAACCATAACAAAGAGTTATGTCCTATTTTGGAAGTTAAGGGGGTCATTTATAAAAAAATAAAAATTTTAAGAGATTAAATACACTTTTTCCTAAAAACACGATAATAAAATCTATACCCACACTTTGACACTTAAAACAACTCCTGAAAACTCGCAGTAGTAATAAGATTGATACAAAGACCAAAATGAGAATATATAAAATGTTTGAAAACTTTTTAGATTTTGATGTTCCTTAAAATATTTCAGAATAATTAGATTATCATACCTATACATTTGAATCACATATTTAGATTACATGAAGATTATTGTAGGTCCAAATGCTCCACATGATTGATATGTTGTTAACACTTCACTTGGACCAAAGATCTTCAAGTTTCTCCTTGTGAAATGCTTATAGTATGAGTGTACATGTTCATCAACCCGTAACATTCACACGAAATACATCAAGATCTCTTGTGAAGTATTGAAGTTTGTTATCATCAAAATTAAAATATAAAAAGATATGCATATGTAATTCAACACTTTATACTTCTTCCGTTCTAAAAAAATATAATATTTTTTATTTTGATAACATTCACCAACAATATATTCCAAACTACCCTTCGACGTTATAATAAACTCCATTATCTTTAAAAAAAAATAATACATACAACCCTCTCAAACTATCCTAGATTTATATTTTAATCCCCATACTTTAAAAATAGATAAATGATTCCGATTTATAGGACCAAAGTGCCACTATTACATTTTCCGTTCAAGATGACGGTTTAAGATGCGCACGTGCCATTCATATAGGATAAAAAAATGTGTATTGAATCAAACTCTTCACCAAATTGCCCCTCATGGTTCTTCAACCTCTCGAACATGAAGCCCCCATCTCCAAAAGGAAATTCTTCACTCAAATCAGCCATGAATTATACAATGATGAGTCCTCCCAAAAAATTGTGGATGTTGTGTTGATGGGTAGCAAAGAGGAAATCGGACAGGGACACAACGATGATCAATCGGCTGGACGTTTTCCTTGACTGTGAAAAGTTGTAATTTTGGGATAAGCTGAGGGTGAAATTTAGGTTATCCAAATTGTGTTGTTCGATTTAACCTTTTTTTTGAAAATTTTGGGTTCGAATCTCAATAACCTTAAAATTCATGTTGGATACCGTTGATTTCGATCAAAACTTTACCCAATGTTGATAGGGTGCGTTTTGTCAGTGTGAGAGGATTAATCAAAATACGTACGAACTGGTCGGACATCCTCGTTAAAAAAAAATTAAAAAAAATTTAGGTTATCTACATGAGTTCAAAACAACATGGAGAAGAATTTTCTCATTTTGACCAACAATTTTGGTCCATGATCGTGATTCGATTCGATTGAGAGAGTTGCTCTTAAAAACTGAGATGAGATTTGATGATTATCGTGATTCGATTCGATTCAAAGAGATGCGTTCTCTCGTATCTCATTTTGACCAACAATCTTGGTTTTTCTCTTCAAAACGTCTCGCTCGGCCTCACCTTCGACCTCCTCTCCATGATCGTCGTCATAGGCATCGTCGTCCCCGCTATTCTCATGATGTGGAAACTGTTCTGGTTTTGCTCACATTCTCCGGGAAGAGGAGGCTGGAGCTGGTGGTTTAGGGAAAGAAACTGACGATTGAGAGCCTGAGAGTGGGGGTGGTGTGGTGAGGATTTTGGTCGAGGAGGGTAATGTTGAGGTCGTGGTTCGTGCTGTCCAAGAGAGTGAGAATTAGGGGCATATGGGCATTAATGTCATTTTGATTTTTCTTGACATATCTGAAAATCTAACAATGACATTTTGGTCCTCATTTATTTATTTTTAAAATTTAGGGATGTAAGTGTAAATCTGATATAATTTAATGAGATTATATATTTTTTTCGTTTTATATTATATATAATATTTATTTATGTGTGTCGTTTCAAAATATATACAATATATGTCATTTAGTAACCTTTTCGTACAAAAAAAATTTGAAATAATTACAATCTAATACAGTATATTCATTATCTCCTCTCATATTATTACAAATAAATCTCACTAAGTTTGAAAAATATTTTTTTACATCATATTTCACACAAATTCAACATATATATATATATATATATATATATTATTTTTAAATAAACCCTGCTACCAACATGAGCCGGAGGGAGTTCTGTTCACCGCGTATACCCGTATAAGCACCTCACCTTTACTGTGTGAATCGTGATAATTGCCCAGAATCTCTCGAAACAAATCACCAATTGACAAACGCCAATCGAATCAAAATTCGTTTTTTTTCCTAGTGGGGGCAACAGCTGCTGCATAGCAACGCCTCTTTTCTTCAACAACCTCAAAAACTCCAAATACTCTTTCAGTCTCTTCTTCTTCTCCTTCTTTCCCAAATTCTTCGTCAACCAATTCGGCAATCCTCTCATCAAATCTCTACCTGAATGCATAATCTCACAGCACCATCACCAACTCTCACAATCCCCACCAATGCATCACCATCATATCCATCATCATTATCGGTTCCCTTCCCAATCCGTGTTCAATTCACAAATTCCTTCAAAACCCAGAATTCTTTAACCCTCAATCGAAATGGGTACCGATTATTTTCCATGATTCATCGTTCTAATCCCACCGATTCAAGAAACGGGTTTTGGAGGAAACTTGGAGTTGAAGATGGAGGAGTTGAGGTTGATGCTGGGTATGGAGTTGGTGACGGTGGTGAAGTTGGATTTGAAGTTGGAGGTGGATTTGGGATCGGAGATAGAGATATAGATAGAGATATTGACATCGCCACACTTGGTAATCTCTGTGTCGATATCGTACTGAATGTGCCTAAGCTTCCGCCGTCGAAGATCAATGAGAGGAAGGATTATATGGATCGGCTTTCGGCTTCTCCGCCTGACAAAGTTGGTAGTTTTTCGGTTATTGTGTTTCTTTAGGACTTGATTTGTTTGTGGTTTCTTTTTGGTTTGATGATTATATGTTGGATAACAAATTTCTTGCGTTGCTGGATTTGTATGCTAAGATGTTTTGTTTTTGTGCCCGATTGTATCGGATGTTTTGCTGTTGTGTGTTGGTTTCGATCATGGGGAACCAGGTGTCTTAGTTTGTTAATCAAGAACATTGTCCTTGCGGTTTCTTGGCTTTGGTATATTATTTATGGTTTTTTTGCTAGTTGAGCTTAGGTTCTGTATTGATTTTGCTCTTCGCCAATTTCTAAAGAATGAACTTGAGCTATTTGATCATACTCTTCTGTCAATTAGGTCGTGGTCATATGTGCAACACAAATAAATTTATGAAGTAACGTTTGTGTATATATTCCTCCAGTGGATCCTAGTATGAAGGGGAAATCTGCCGCTGAGTGGCTATTATTGTGATTCTTGCTTGATTCATTTGAGGGAGATCAGTCATCTGGTGTTTGTTCATTTAAGCTTACTAAAATTTCAACTCTAAAATCATATTCATGTTTGCTCTTCATCTATCGATTGTGAGATGGAGTTGAGCCGGTATGCCTGGTTGGGTTTGTGTTGCACTTGGCCTTAGCCTACAAGTTCATATGTTGCATCAGTCAACTTTGCTAACCAAATTTATATTAGATGTAATATTGATATTATCTTTGGATGTTCTTGGTTTTAAGTTGTGACATACTGGTACTTTATGATCTCCATCTCCATTGATAAATAAAGTAGATACATTCGCTATGAAATAAAATAACAGGAGTTACTGGACGGAGCAAATAGGTACTTCACCCTGGGAAAACTGTTATTCTTGTTTTTAATAAAGGTAAAAGCAATGAGAGGTCAATAGGTCTTGATTCAGTTTCGCTGTGACAGTTGAATTGATATTGAATCTTTGCTCAGACCCTTGTAATTTGGTCATTGATATTTTTGTTTATTCGTTCCATAACCTTTGCGTATGCTTCTATTTGAAGATATTAAAAAACATGAGTTCAACATCTTAGAAAAGGTAGCACAAGAAAAAGGATTGGTATAAGTTTAGACAACGAGAAAGCTTACTTGAAGTACCTGTGCCTGTTTGTTTATTCTATCAACAGGATAGTTTTCTAGGTTTTTGGTTTGTTATTCCGTTGAATAAGTAAACCTGTGTTGTCTAGCTTATTGGTCTGGAATGCTGGTGCACTTGAATTGATCTTGTTTTTCAATGTAGAGATATTGGGAAGCTGGTGGCAACTGCAATACTGCTATCGCAGCAGCGAGACTGGGCCTTAAGTGTGTTGCAATTGGTCATGTGGGTAGTGAGATTTATGGTAATTTTCTCTTGGATGTGCTGAATGATGAGGGTATTGGTGTTGTTGGGATGAGTGGGAATCTGGATGCGGTTGACAGCGCTGCTGCTGAGTATGAGACACTTCTTTGCTGGGTTTTGGTGGACCCTCAACATAGACATGGCTTTTGCAGGTGTATTTGAGTTTCAATAGCTAGTGTATTTTTATTTGCTCACTCACATCTTTTAATGGGGTCCAGAAACGACTTTGACTATGTAACTGGTCTCTGATTACTTGAGTTTTTGTTTCCTCACCAGTCGGGCTGATTTTAGCAACGAGCCTGCTTTTAGCTGGATGAATGCACTGATATCAGATGTCAAGGCAGCTGTCCAAAGGACAAAGGTTTTGTTTGTCAATGGTTATGGATTTGATGAGCTCTCTCCTGGTCTGATTGTCGCGGCATTGAAGTATGCAGTCAAAGTTGGGACTTGTGTCTTCTTTGATCCTGGACCTCGGGGGAAGTCTCTCTCGCTCGGGACACCTGAGCATCAATCGGCTCTAGGCGACTATCTAAGGATGAGTGATGTTGTTCTTCTAACTTCTGACGAGGTAAGAACTTGTATCATACTAATTCATTGGGTACAGTTGGTTTTGCAAATATCTGGCAGGCTTAAAATCCTGTTTATATGAATGAAAATGCCAGGCTGAAGCATTGACTGGTATCAGCAATCCAATATTAGCCGGGCAAGAGCTGTTGAGAAGGTCGGAGCGTGCCAAATGGATTGCTGTCAAAATGGGTACCAAGGGTTCAATACTGATCTCTTTGTCTGGTGTGTCTTATGCCCCGGCATTTAAGGTGAGGATCCGTCTGCCTCGTTGTTACATTTACATCTTTCTTTGTTTTATGTTCAAATAAAGTATCTATGTCCCTCGCCTAATGCTGGAAAGTTACGCTTTTGTGTAAGATGGGTTTTCTTATTGTTACCATTGTAGGTACTAGGTATGAGTATGAAAACGTGTCAGGAGTTCAAATTTTACTGTAGATCACCCGTTTTCTTTTTCTTAAGTCTCAATTAATATCTGAGCATTGGTAGGTCTGACATGAACAACTTGGTTCAGGGTGTGATCACTTTCATTGTAATCGTACCTCCTCTTTTGCAATGCCTTTGCACATAATGATTCACTCATATGGAGGTCGTTACATTAAAAGAATGGTAATACCTTTTATGACTAGCTGCTACTTTAACTTGCTGAAGTGGATCAAGCTTTTTGCTTCTGAGTATTACACATATTCTTAGCTCATATACTTAAGCAGATTGAACTGAAAAGCTCAAGCAATATAAATTAGAAACTCATAGGAATGATGTAATGACAAACTATTGGCTCTTCTATCATTTTTAATGTCAAAGGTCCAACAAACTCATTTCTGTGGTATGTGATGTTAATTGTTATTTCTGGAAATGCCACAGGTGAGGGTTGTTGATACTGTAGGATGTGGAGATAGCTTCCTTGCGGCGATTGCATATGGTTTTGTGCACAAGATGCCCAAACTTCACACGTTAGTATTAGCTAATGCAGTTGGTGCGGCCACTGCCATGGGCTGTGGTGCCGGTAGGAATGTAGCAACCTTGAAACAAGTTGTGGAACTGATCAAGGCCGGTGATCTCATTGAGGACACCGAATTCGGGAAGGAGATTCTCGACAAATGCACAGATGTCCAGGAGATTACACTGCTCTCAAAAATGATGGTTAATGGAGGAGTTGATAGGGTAAACCGACTGTCTTTTGAAGATGTGACCCCCGAGCTTCTGACTAGGCTCAAGTCTGTAGAAGTAGAAGAAGCACTGCCTTCTTGACAGCGGCTACGGTACTGGATTCTGATTGTATGTAGGAGATATGGGTTTTTTCTATAGGTCAGTTGTAGGGTTATGATCAAGGAGATCCGGTTCAAGACACCGAGGTCGACTTGTTTACTTCTTTTCCCATTTTACCTGGGGTGATTGGTATACATAATAAACCATTGTGTTTGCCACCTTTTTGTCGAACGCCGAAAAGTTTGAAGAAAATTTTGAGGAAACTATGATCACAGCACAAAATTTTTGAGTAGACTTCTTCATCATAGCCTCACAGGGATCACTTCCTGGAAAAATCACAGCGGTGCGCAGGAGATTGGGTAAGGCTTGCTGCGTTTAGCTTCTTTTTTGTCTGCCTGTGAAGGGCAACTGAATGCTAGTTGTAAGTAGATTCTGAATAATATCATATGAAGGAATTGTATACTGATATGCTGCGATTTTGAATATATACCTGCTGCTGCATTACAATTTTCTTGCAGCATCTTCCTTACTTATTGATGTAGTTGACAGCATACTTATATGCCTCTAGTGTCTCTTTCTCTTGGTGACTTGGTCGTGCATCTACATATCGTCTTTCAGTGTCTTGTCTTCACTAGTGTTTACCTTGAAATTTTTGCAAGAAGCTATAATGGCCTCAAGAATCTGTAATACAGTATGAATGAAATTTTATCTTAGCACGACATTTTATTTGGGATAGTATGGGAAGGAAAAAATGAGAAGAGCTAGCTATATTTATCGACCAAGATATGTTCATGTCATATAAGTGACAAAATTGATAAAGTTAATGGGCGGGACATATTTTAATAATTATATGAAAAGTAAAAAAAAATCTTGAGTTTATATCATTCTAACAGTAAAAAACAAAATCTTAAACCAATAACTAAAAAAGAAAAAAGGGTAGTAGTTTGTCAAAAATACCCTTCAAGCACCAGTGGATTACCATATATATCCCCACCGAGAATTTGCCCACTTTAAAATCTCAATCGCTGCGGCAATCCCCCGTCGGCTATTTTTCCCTTCTTCGAAATTCTCTCAAAAGGTCAGTCGCTTTCTCTCTCTTACTTTTGCCCGCCAAATTCAAACTGCCCACTCTCCCCCTTTTCTGCCACCTCTAACCCTAACCTCTATTGTTCTTTGTTATAATTTCGTTAATCGCTTGCTGTTTTCGTGTTTTGAAGGTGCTTTTTTGATATGGGTTTTGGGGATAGTTTGAATCTTGTTGCAGTTTGATGTGAACCGGGGTAGGGTTCTGTGTGTCATTGTTGTTCTGTGAATTTTTGGATTTTTTGATTTTTCGCTGGTGTTTATTGTGATTCTGTTGTTTTGGATTTTGAGACAAGGGGGACATTGTAAGCCTTTTGCTAGTATGTTTGCCTCTGTGAGCATAAGTGATGTGTTTTCTTCTTAGTTGTGTGCTATCCATGTCGGTTGGTCATCACGTTTCGATTTCGATTCATGGAAGTTGTTGCTTTGTGGGAGAAAATTGCGCATTATTGATGGAAAAGTACTGAGCATTGCAACATTTGGCACTAGAAGAAATACCAGATTTAAAGAAGCTCTTGTTCAGTTTAGGGTCGTTCAAATAAGTTTGCACTTCTTTTCTGCATGTCTCCGTGTATCACGTTAAAGACAGGGTTCGAAAAGGTCAATTTCATGTTTCATGACAGTGTATTTTTTTTTTTTCCCCGTGAATTCTTCCCCATTCGGTTGGATAAGTGGCCGAAAGGAACAAAATACTTTATGTTTCAGCACAACTTGGTGACACGGCAAAATAGCTCTACATTAGGCTGATAGATTGCGTATCTCTGTGCTTGGTTTCTTCATCTGCAGAAGAAGGTAGTATAGGACATAAAGATAAAAGGATCATGACCATCTAGCGAGAATAACCGATCATTGTGGCTCTTTTTGTTCAACACTTGCACTTGTTTTCTGAATTTATTGTTGAACATAGATAAGTTCTGTCTTCTGATGCATCGATTGTCTTATGCAGGTTACCTGGGAGCACCTTCCCTAGTTATTTAGTGTGTGCTTGGATTGTGTGTCTGATCTTTCATTCGGACTGAGTGACTCATGGCAACTGACGAGTTACGTCAGGAGGTGAAACATGATCCACCTCTTGGGCAAAAATAACAATTTGGATTTTTGCATGATAACAATGTCGATATGGGGCCGAATCAGAAGTTAGAAATCAGGCATACCCTTGATCACGGTATGGATTTGGGTCAGAGTGATGCTAGCTGCCTCAGCTTAGTGGAGAGCAATGAGCCTGATTGTGATCTGGATACAGATCATGTTGGTGATGAACAAATGATGATTGTTTCGGTCCATGGCAATGATGTTACGTCAAAAACTATTAGTAGCCGTGATTGTCATCATAAGAACGGTGTAGAAGAAGAAGAAGAAGTTGAGAATAAAAGTGAGAATGATCACAATAGAGAGCATCATGGCGACGCTGATAAAGCTCATGGTGGCTATGGCAATCACTTGGATTTGGTTCTTGCAGATGAGAATGGTGGCTTAGTAAATGAGAATGCGCAAGAGTTTCAAAAGAACCTTATATTTGAAATCGACAATAATCAAGAGATGGATCTCCTAGTGCCCATCTTGAATTTTCAGGAGCCTGAGCTATTCCTCTCTCCTCCCACTGTTCAGTCAAGGACTACTGTTCTGACTCCTGACCATCAATTACGTGTCGGACAAGAGTTTACAGATGTGAAGAGCTGCAGGAGGGCATTGAGAGACGCAGCCATTGCTCTTCATTGTGAGATGAAAACAATCAAGTCTGATAAGAATCGCTTCACTGCAACTTGTGCAATTGAGGGATGCCCGTGGAGGATTCATGCCGCTAAGCTTCCAGGTGTTCCTACTTTCACAATCAGGACGCTCTATGGTAATCATACATGTGGTGGGATAGATCACTTGGGTCATCAACAAGCATCAGTTGAATGGGTCGCTAATTTGTTGAGCAACGACTGAGGGAAAATCCGACATGCAAGCCAAAGGATATCCTAGAGGGGTTCCACCAGGTACATGGGATCACTTTATCTTATAAGCAAGCTTGGAGGGGGAAGGAACGGATCATGACTGCTGTGCGTGCGTCACTCGAGGAAGGATACAGTCTTCTTCCCCTGTACTGTGACCAGATACGGCGAACAAATCCAGGTAGCATAGTTCATGTTTATGGAAACCCAGTGGATAACAGTTTCCAATGTATGTTTGTGTCGTTTCAAGCATCGATTTATGGGTTCTTGAACGGGTGCCACCCCCTTCTTGGACTTGATAGCATGGTGTTGAAGAGCATGTACCTGGGGACTTTGCTCATAGCGACTGGTTTTGACGGAGATGGCGCTCTATTTCCCTTGGCCTTCGGAGTGGTTGACGAGGAAAATGATGCCCGTTGGATGTGGTTTCTTTCTGAGCTACAAACTCTCCTCGAGTATAACAATGTGAACATGCCCAGGCTTACCATCTTGTCGGGTATACATAAAGGTATAGCTGATGCAGTGGAAGCATACTTCCCGACCGCCTTTCATGGAATCTGCATGCATCATCTTACTGAAAGTTTCGCAAAAGAGTTCAATAACAAAGAGCTAGTCAGCCTCCTATGGGAAGCTGCTAAAGCTCTCACTCCTGCCGAGTTTGATTCAATAATCCTTGAAATGCAGGTGATATCATCGGATGCAGCCCACTGGGTCCGGAGCATTGGATGCATATTTCAAAGGGACCCGATTTGGGCACCTTGTTGTGAACGCTGTGGAGTCAATGAGCCCATGGATTCTAGAAGCTTCCGGGTTCCTGATTGTTCAGATGATGGAATCCATACGTCGGCAGCTAATGACATCGTTCCACGAGCGGCGTGAGATGAGTATGCTATGGACGAACACCCTTGTGCCAATTTCTGAGAGGCAAGTTCTGGAGGCGATAGACCAGGCGCAAAACTACCAGGTTTACAGGGCCAATGATGCAGAGTTCGAGGTTATTTCTCTTGAAGGAAGCAAAACTGTAGATATCAGAAACAGGTGGTGCCACTGCAATGGATGGCAAAAACACGGGCTGCCCTGCACTCACGCTGCGGCTGCTCTGGCGTCCTGTCGGCAGAATGTGCATGGGTTCACTGAGAGCTTCTTCACCGTCGCGTCTTACAGGAAAGCTTATTCTCAGACTATTCATCCCATTCCTGATAAGAAACTATGGAATGAGTTGATGCCCCTAGGTCAATGTAATCAAGGAGTGATTGATGGCATCATTGAGCCTCCTAAATTGATTCAGCCGCCTTCCAGGCCAAGGAAAAGACGGATCCGTGCTGAAGATCATGGTCGTGTAAAGCGGGTTGTGCACTGCAGTCGTTGCAATCAAACAGGACACTTTAGGACAAGTGTACAGCTCCGGCATAGTTACTTCAGTTATTATATTTGCTAATAGCTTAGTTTTTGTCAGGCTTCAGAATTGATATCCCATTTTGTGATCGGATTAAAGCCGTCCTAGTGAATTGGCTCCAAATTTTTGGGCAGATATGTCTATCCCAATTTCTACTTGCAGAGTCTCTCGTCTCATTTTATTTTCCTGAACACTTAGATCCTCAATTACAAAACATATGACAAACTACTCCCTCTAAATCCTACATTTAGTGAAACACCATATACAAATCTAACATACAGAATGGAAGGGAATAACATATTTCATAATGATTCTCATTCCTACCAAATGACCTATTTCATTCCTTTATAAAATCATTCTGTGTTTGAAATGTAGCATAGGTGCGAAAGGGTGAAGCTTATAATTCTCTACTTTGCTGATGACTTATAAGAGTTGTTACGAACGAGCCTGTTAATTACAATCACAAACAATAACAAGTGCGCAAAATAAATGAGACAAAGATTTTTACGTGGAAACCCTTGCGGGAAAAATCACGGACGGTCGCCGCCGACGAAGAATCCACTGGTCAAATGAGAAAATATAAAAGAAACAATACGAATATCAAGACCTCGTAACAAGTAACTAAACACGCTCACTTTAATATGTTTAATGTGTTTAGTGCATTGTAAACACCAAAAGCTCCAAAGCCTTCTCTTCCTCACCTTCCTTTGAGTCCTCATCTCTGCCTCTCTGCTTCTACACTTTTCTACTCTCCTCTTATATACCAAAAAGCAACACGGAAGAGTAGAAGAGCCACCATGCTCACACGGAGCAAAATGCAGAGACGACGCGGGAAAGAGAAGACCACGCGGAGAGGAAGACAACGCGGAGATGACACTTGAGGCACATGTGAAACAAGAGTCTCTTTGCAGCTGTATCAAGACTTGAAATGAATGAAATCAAAATCATCTATATATGCATGGTTCTTGAGCTGGCTGAGTTGACTATGAAGTTTCTCAAAAAACTGCAGGTTAAGTATCAGCCGCTTATCGAAAAGTTCGGATCATCGGAGAATCAATCACCGGGAAGCTCGAACCTTATCATATGCTAGTAGGCTTCAGCTTGTATTTTCAGTTCTTTTTGACATCTAGAACTATTGCTCTCGAAAAATTCCCTTTGTCTGTTGCTGTTCTAGATCAGATTGATGCTGTGTCTAGAAATTATATTTGGTCAGGTCTTTTAGTATCTATAGAGCTTTGATTTCCTGTGACTTGAGCCTGCTTAACTCAACAGCAAAGAGACCTGGTTAGCAAAGCAGTGGAAATTTATAAACTTATGCTTGGAGAAATGCAAAGAGAGCAATGGTGGAGGGTTGTATGGAACCAAGAGGTGTTGGATATACTGTCATATTATGGGTTTTTTTTACCATTAATTTGGATATTTAGTAGAGTTGATTCACGGCAAACTTTTGTTGCTTGGCTTCTGCTAAAAGAGGCTGTTGGAAAAGAATATCATCCTGGATGATGTATGTGAATTATACACGGAAGAGGTTTAAGGCTAAATATCACCTCTTTCTACTATGTGATTATGCAGTTGTTATATGGAGGGAAGTACTTCCAATGCTCATGGTGAGATGTTTTAGCGATTCACAGTGTTCCTGGATGATATGATGGGTAAGAGTCTCCAAAGGCTTATTGATTTTGGCCAACATGTGAAGAAGACTGATATCTTATACCTGCCACTCTCTACGGGATGTGAAGAGAAAGAAACGAGAGGATTTTCGAAACGAAAACAAGGGGACCAGATCGGTTATAGTTCAAGATATACTTAGGGACATGATTGTTGATATAGTTTTCAATATATATAATGTGTTACGGCGAAGAGGAATGCATAGCAAGCTTATATGACCTGTAAATGATAGGTGTGGAGCTGAATGAAAATATAATCGTGTTTACAAAAAAAAATCCCATTGAAAGAAAGGCTAGTGATGAGCAGAAGGAAGCTGCAACTGGTTATGCTGTATGAGTATTGGAGAGAAAGAAACATGAGGATATTCAAGAAAAGAGTTTCTTCAACCAGTAAATCTCGGCGTGAAGATAACATCAATCAAGTGAGAGATGCAGCGGAATGCTGCTGTTTTCTGATTTGAGTATCCCATGTACTTACCAGGATACCTTGCTTCGAAATGATATTAGGCACAGGGAATCAGGGATGTAGAATATGCATGCTCTGCTTAGCTCTGTAAGCTGTTGAAACATTTGAGATCAATGAATCACAGGACAAAGAAATTAGTCTCATTGGATCATATCAAAGTGATCAGATGCAGTGCTTGAACTGATTTTACAGTTGATTATACCTCTAGGATTATACTCTATATTTGGAGTGGAAGAAAACAGCAGTGCTCATTGAGATTCACCTGTCTGCAAGACTGCAACAAATATGTTGTTGATACACGTAAACAATTTAATTTGCAAGCTTCATCGACACTAACATGAAAGCGTACTCAGCGTCCATCTGTTGTCAACGTTCCTGGTGAAGTTGGAATCAGGAATGGGTGCTGTTTCAATTTCCTACTCTTACACAAACGAATTCTGGGAATACGGCAATTCAATCTGAGCACTGCTGGGGTCACCATATGCTTTGGAGATGCTAGTTGAGAAAGGTTAAGTTTGATTCAGAAGATTAAAAGTTATAAGGAGAACCAATATTATCAAATTGTTTATAACTTGGATGCTGATTTGGACTAATTAAAAAAGCGAATGAAAGAGAAGACTACTGCTATTGAAACTATATTCGCTAAGACTCATCTTCTTTACTTCTATTGCAGCTGAATTTTTTTCGCCATTTATATCTGCGAGATTGTGATTGTTCATCTACTGAACCATTGCGATGCTTTCGTACTTGCTTGGTTACATGTGTTTGAATGATTTTACTTCTTTTCTTCTGTTACAGATTGCTTTGCTGATATGAGATTTGAAGCATGCAAGAAAGATTTTGCATGCTTGAAGATATCATACATGAACTGGACTAGGAATCTGATGTAATTGTGCTTAATAAAAAATTAGCAGCTTTGATACGAGATCTACTGTTTAAATAACTACAGCTTTGTGCTAAAAGCAAATCATGAAAACGATATCAATCACAGCAGAACTTATTTAACATTCCAACGTGTCTGTGATCGTATAAGCATATAAGAGGTAAGAATAGTTGACAGCAAGGGTGCTACAAGTTGCATAAAGTTTATTGTAGCATGATATTTTTGGAAGTTCTTATATGTGGTCTTTATATAACATCAAAAACAAGGTGCTGAGCTTGAGGCTGCTATCTGTTGTCGAAAACGAAGCAATATGAATAGTAATCCCCTCGTAAATCAAGCAGAATGAAGGAGGTTTGAGGTCCCTTGAATAAGGGCAGTATGCCATACACAATAGTGTGGTTCCAAATATGTTGACCTTATAAATAACTAAACCAACTATTTCAATGATTTGTTTAACGGAGATGCATCGTAGATATCTTAGTTATAAGCTGTGAAGGTTATGCGTCAGATGAAGTCGTTAGCTAGAATGCACATAAACATAGTGGATAAACACTAAGAACTTGAACTATACTATGACCATGAACAACGCTTTGGAAGTGTTCAACTTCGATGGCATTCGAACCCTATGTTTTATACTCAAATCTCGACCAATTTTCACGATTCTTGATTCATCGTGTTCCTTCTTTAGTCTACTATCCAACCATACAAAAAACTCCCGTTTCGGATCCAAACATTTCGAACAGCACCCCGAAAACCACAATAAACTCACACAAAACCCTACTTTTGACCTCTCTCGCTTCCTTCTCCAATTTCTCCCACATACGACCACGCGACTCCGCTATCCACCCCTCATATGAAACCTTACAAAAATGTCTACAACCTCATATCAAGAACAAGTAAATTTCATCGAACATTCACCATGATATGCCCAAATGAATCTATCTAAAAAACACACCAGGAAACCTAAAAAAATTGCTGTTCCCTACCTATAACTCTCCCCATTCATTGTCTCAACCCACCTTTTGCCCTCCACCGTTGATAACGGTCAAATCCAACGGCCCACATACAAACCTTTCAAAAGTGAGCTATCCACTCCACACCCCTCTCCACCAATCAGATCTCACCGTTCACTGTCGTCAATCGAATTTCCAGATTATAAAGTCCCATTTTTCCTCCCTTGTAATCAGCACACACAAAATTAGCCTAAGTTTCCACAATTCCGACGTCGTTTTAGGCTTTCGGAAAGGAATCTCTGCCATGGCAACTGAAGAACAAACCGCCCCCGCCGACGTAACCGCCGAGTCGGAGGAGCAGAATCCGCCGCCAGCGGCGGAGGAGAAAGCGGAGGCCGCTGGGGAGGGGAAGGCAACCGAGGCGAAGGAATCGAAGGGGAAGAAGAAGAAGGAATCTGCTGGTGCGAAGAAGAAGAGGAATCCTCCCTCCCATCCTTCTTATTATGAGGTAACTTGAACCAAAATTTGATCGCATCAACTCATATCTACTCTGTTATTTTGAATATGTGATTGTTTCGTTAGAATCGGTTGATCTGATTAGGTTAGGTTTTGGTTTGTTGTATAGATGGTGAAGGATGCGATTGAGGCTCTGAATGAGAAGAGCGGATCGAGTCAGTACGCGATCCAGAAGTACATCGAAGAGAAGCACAAAACGCTGCCGTCCAACTTCAGGAAGTTGCTGCTAGGTAATCTGAGAAGGTTTGTTGCCGACAAGAAGCTCGTGAAGGTGAAGGGATCCTTCAAGCTGCCTTCAGTTCGTCCGCCGAAGACCGAGAAACCGGCTGCTGCTCCGGCGAAGAAGAAGAAGCCGGCTACTGCTGTTGCGAAGAAACCGGCTGCGAAAACAGTTGCCAAGGCTACGAAGGCGAAGGCTGCTCCAAAAGCAAAGAAGCCGGTTGTTGCAGCGAAACCTGCTGCGAAGGCGAAAGCAGTTGCAAAACCTAAGCCGAAAGCGGCTGCGAAGCCGAAGCCTAAGGCTAAGGTGACTGTGAAGCCGAAGGCGAAGGCTAAGGTTGCTGTGAAGCCGAAGGCGAAGCCTGCAGCCAAGCCGAAAGCAGCTGCTAAACCAGCTGCGAAGCCGAAAGCTGCAGAGAAGCCAAAGAAGGCGGCTCCTCCTCCTGCGAAGAAGGCTGCTCCGAAGAGGAAGGCGGTGAGCAAGCCGAAGAATGAGAAACCGGCTAAGGCTGCAAAGACGGTGACTGGGAAGAAGCCTGTGGCGAAGAAGGCTGCTCCGAAGAAGGCGACTCCTAGGAAAGCAGTGGCGGCGACGAGGAAGAGCAAGAGAGTGTGAAGGGAGAATGGTGGTAGTGGTAACTGATGTGGTTGATGTAGCTTTGTGTAGTTCTTGACTTTGATCGAGTTATGCAATGTTGATACTGAACTGCAAAGGGTTCTTTTCTTTGTTCTTGTTTCGTTCTGTGGTTTGATTTGTTTTAGTTTGTGTTGATGATCTGATATGTTAGGGTTGTAGGCAGTGTTGGTTGTTGTTTAGATGTGTCGATCGTGTTTAGTAACTATCAAAACTGTGTTTTAAGAGTTAGAAAAGGAGGAGCTAATTGTTTGTTTTGGATCATCTTGCGTTTTTACTGTTTAGCTGCTGATTCATCATTCATTCTTCTTCTGATAGAGCACATTTCCATTATGCTTGTATATGAAATGATGCTGATGAACATTTTTCTTTACAAGTCGGTGCTTAGTCTGAGCATGAATTCTCCTACAAGCTGTGGATTTGTGGTCTGTGTTCGATGAGCTTGTTTCATTATCAATGGTTATGTTCGTGCTAATTCTTGTCTCTGTGTTCCTCGAGTGAACGCTTGGAATGGAGATTATTGTTTCGGAGCTCAATTGAAATTGCTGAGATGGTGTTAGCTTATGACCAGATGCTAAATACTCGATGTATGTAAGAAGCTTGACTATCTGTGACATAAGCAGTCGGGGAATGTTTTGGATGAATGTCTGGTTCTTGAATTTGATTGTGCATTGTGTAACTTTGATCAGAGACTTTGCTTTGAAGTCCTGACCATCTCGTTGTATAAGCTGTTCTCGTACTCCTATATTATATGTTGGAGGAAGCTCGCCCATTCAAGTTAAGATTATTCTGTGCCTCTTGATCTATTGAGTTTTACACGTATGGAACTATTGGCTTTATGCTGCTAGAGGTCAGAGATGATGGTAGCTTCTTGGATTGGTTTAGCGTTTCTTCTTGTTTTTGTGTTTTCAGATTGATGCAGATTAAATGTTGTTGATCCAATTACAGATATGCTCTTCAGCTAGTTTGTGGCGTGAAATGAAGAGTGGTGCCGCGGACTGATGAAATTCTAATCCATCTGACATGCTGTTCCTGGAGACAGGTGAGTTTCTCCTCTCCATGTATGCTCTTTTGATTTTGATCTAGCCTGTCCATACTGTTTGCAACGTTATATACATCATTGACTGCTAAATGTTTATCTTGGTAAGTTGTGCAACATTCTGTTTAATAATTTCCAATAAAACAGTAAGTACATAGTTATGATTCATATCCGTTTAGATTAGAAGGCAACTTCGATACAGTATTTGATTTTTTTATCCAAACGACTTCATTGAGAATGGTTCACTCCTGCTTTAAGCTTCCAAACCTGAACTGGTTTTTTCACATTCATGCATAGGCTTGGTCATATTTTATTTTGTAGAATTTCGATGAATCTGCCTTTTTTTTTTTTTTTTTTTTTTGGATAACTAAACACATCCGGCCTACTAGAATCAAGCGAATATGCACAAGGCACTGGCTCAAATCTCAAATCTTAAGGAACCGTGCATGCCATTTGCTCCAATAATTAACAAATACGGTGTTTCAACTTACAACTCGCTCTCCAGCATCTCAACACTTCTGAGCATCACTATTCTTCTTCAAACACATAAATCATTTATAAGATGCTATTTAACTCGCTTAAAGTATCTTCTTCACTAATGGGTCCTGTCACCTTAAGGAAAAGCCCCTTGGCCATTATTACTAAGGGAAAAGTACTCTGCAGTCTCTTAGACCTTACCTTTGATATGATCTTGTAAAGAACTCTGCAGCACAATATTGGGCTATATTTTGCCACCCTTGAAGCATAGGACTTGGGATCAAATAAATGATGATCACATTTATCTGTTTTAGAAGCTTAGTATTTCGAAGAATTTCAAAATTGCATCTGTGTCATCAACACCCCCAATATACCTTGAAGATCATGGAGGTATATCCATCATGATGTCCTGGTGCCTTGGCACATTCAATATCAAATAAGGCCTCCTTCGTCTCTTCTGTTTGATAAGATAACAGACCGAATTTCACGGCCTCCTTGTTGATTTGAGTCATTCCACGTTTTGTTCTCCCAAGCATGCCTTTAAAGTACTCACAGAACTTCAGCACTTATGATGAGCGTGCTTGCATACTTTATTGAACTCGTTCTGCTCTTCCCCCTCCTAATGGTCGAACTCTTCCTCATCTTATCCTACTTGACAGTATTATGGAAGGTTTTTCTATTTTAGCTTCGGTATACTCGATACTACTGCAAGCACTTCCTTTATAACAGCAACAAAAGAACAAATGATCTCTACTTCCGACATTGCCACTGCAAAATATGCAACTATCATCAAGCAGCCACATCTACCATAACCGTCGCCTCGTAAGGAGTCTATTGTTGATAGCCAACCAGGATATGAAGCTGTATCTCGCGGACACATTTGAACGCCATAAAATCTTCCTCCAGGAAACATTCAGTAAGCTGTCTAAATGCTCCACAGATTTATAGGCTAACAAAGAATGAAACTTGCCATTCATGACTGCAGAACAAGTAGCTCCTGTAGAATCCATTGTCACATAAGGCCTGAAATCATCCATTATCTCAAGCAAGCCTTCCATACCCAAGACCAAGGGTTTGTCTTTTGAACATTCCACACACTTGCATGCTTCAAGTGGAATCCATCACACGATTTCACCCAAACGCTCGTTTCTGCTCTGCAACGGCCCAAATCAGTGAACAGATTAAGACTTTGTTCCAACTAATCATCTTTTTTAGACCAAGACCTCCCTTGCTCTTTAGAAGGTAAACATCCTCCTAAGATACTAATGTCTTCATGTTCATTCATTGTGATACCCAAGTATAAAAAAGCATGATACTTGCTGTCAATCAGATGCAAGACTGTCTTAGGTACAACAAATATTCGGCTACAATAAACTTGAAGTGTATGGAGTATTGAAGCTATTGTCTGGAGCCTGCCCGCTTAAGACAAGCAGCGTGCTTCTCGTGATGTTCTAGCCAGAATCTTGTCAATCAGTGGTTAATACTGATGAACATGGAGTCTCTTAGCTGTTAGGGGTACTCCAAGGTACCTGATTTAGAAAACTTGAGGCTCACATCCTTGCAAAATTGAGGTGATGCTGCTTTTGTAGTGTTCAGCTTGAATCTTTTGCTCAGTTTATGATGCTCCTAAGCTCATGATGATTTATAAACAGATAAGCTTTACCTTGTGCTCCACACCTCATACAGATTCTTGGCTTCTTTGATTGAACAAACTGGTGTTTGTTCATAAGCTTGTTGGCTTGTTTTATGATCTACTCATCAATCTCTATTTCCACCTCAACTCATCAAGGTTGTTGGTTGAAGCCTAACCTTGGTTACTACCTGAGATTTCCAACTTGAATGTCAAGGGATTAGAGTAGAAAACCAACCTTAATTATATTCCCTTCGTCTCATAAATGATACAACATATATGTATTTTGCATTATTCTACGCGTATGAGTATAAATCTTGTTTTCATATCAAATCATGCCTGATCGTCCCGTAACATATATTAGGTTGAAGTACATAATTTACACAACCATTGATGTTTCACGATAAATTTACAAAAAACTATGTTTGATCGTCGTTATATATATATGTCAAATTTTATATTGATATACATAAAATGTCAAAATGATACATCCATATGGGATGGAAAAAAATATCAGTTTTACACTTAAAACCCTTGTACTTGAATAATAGCCCCAAAACCCCCTTAACTTTGTCTCATAGTTAACTTAGTTAATTGGTCATTCAAATGACCAAATTACCCTTGTGGGTGATAGTATGTCACAAGTCCCATGGGTTTCTAATCATTGATCCATTCAACACCCACCAACATTCATCTTCCCAACACGGCTCCTGTATTTTGCTTAGGAAATTCAACTTCAGTTGACCTCAAACAGCCTCCTCCTCATCCATCTCCCTTCACCCATCCAATATCTGCAGATCAAAGCATTAATCCAGGGATATCATTATATCACAGAATGCTGTTTCTTGGTTCAGGACATCAAGCCCTGTGCAACAGATCAAATCGTGTCATCAGCTTCATCGAGGACACTGGCATTGACGAAAATTTACTTGATGATCTGGAGTCCGCCCTCAACACGGTCCAGCCGCTGCTGGACGATGCTGAGGAGAAGCAGTTCACCAGCGAGCCGATCAAGAGGTGGCTCGTACGTCTCAAACATGTCATATATGATGCCGAGACACTGCTGGATGAGATTGATACCGATGCAAAGCACTACAAGGTAGTTTGTGGATCCTCCTCTGTTGTGATCACGAAAAAAATCAGTCAGATGATTAATAAGCTGGAGAAGTCGGGACGTGATGGGTTTGTCCTGGGCTTGACTGCTGCTCGTCGAGGGGCGGCTGCTGCTGATATTGGAGATCAGGTTCTGAAGCAGAATAGGATCACGACTTCCTTGGTGGTGGAGTCTGATGTTTTTGGCAGGAAAGAAGAGAAAAGGCAGATTATGGAATGGGCGCTTTCGTCACAGGAGATGCCCGGTAGGAATAAGGTTGGTGTTATTGCCATCGTCGGCATGGGTGGATTAGGAAAAACTACGCTCGCTCAGTTGGTGTACAATGATGTTGTGGTGACAGGAAACTTCAGTGTCAGATCATGGGCATGTGTTTCTGATCAGTTCAACATTGTTGATGTGACCAGAACCATTCTCGAGTCGCTCGCAGATCAATCCTATGAAGGATACAGCTTGGATACACTTCAGATAGAATTAATGGAGCAACTGAAAGGGAATAGGTTTCTCGTTGTCTTGGATGACGTCTGGGAGAAAAGCAATGAAATGTGGGAGACGTTGAGGAAGCCGTTCTGTGCTGGAGCGCAGGGCAGCAAAATTATCGTCACTACACGCGACAATGCCGTGGCATTTGCAGCTTCAGCAAGTGATATATTTGCACTGAAAAAACTACCCAAAGAGGATGGATGGTCTCTATTCTCGTGGTATGTGTCTCAAGGTGGAGATCAGGGGGTGAATTCTTCGCTGGTGGCAGTTGGCAAGGAGATTGTCGAAAAATGTGATGGATTGCCTTTGGCTATAAAAACCCTCGGGTGTCTGTTACGTCCTGAACGAGATATCAAGAAATGGAAAAGCGTTCGAGACAGTTGCATATGGAACTTACATGATGGTAGGAATGATGTTCTTCATGCTCTGAGGCTCAGCTACTCTTACTTGCCATCACATCTCAGAAGATGCTTTGCTTATTGTTCTTTGTTTCCCAAAAATTATACTTTCATAAAGGAGGATTTGGTGACTTTATGGATTGATGAAGGCTTTGTGCAGCGGCTAAACGATAACAGACTCATAGAGAAAATCGGCGATGATTACTTAATGGATTTGTTATCAAGATCATTTTTCTCTCCGAATGATACATAGGAAGGGTATGTGATGCATGATCTTATTCATGACCTCGCTCAATGGATATACGCAGAATTTCAGACGCAATTGGAGGGGCAAAAGACCTTCAAAGTTAGCAAGCATGTTCGCCATATCTCCTTCCATAGGAGAGAGTCCAATGAGATAAGCAATTTTCTGGATTTAGCCGAAGTTAAATCCGTGCAGACGTTTGTCGCTCTTGATTCACATTCGAGTTCAGATCGCTCAGTAAAACCCTTCCCAACCTTTGCAGCTACAGGTTCACTTTCTAGCTTTGATCATTCAAGATGGCACTTAGGTGAAAGAGCCCTTCAAGCTATCTTCCTTCAACAATCCCTACGGGTCCTTTGCTTGGCTGGCTCTAAAATACACGAGATCCCTGATACAATAGGTAATTTAAAGCTGCTTCGGCATCTGGATGTATCTTCTACTGATATCATAGAGATACCGGCTTCGGTGGGCATGCTATACAACTTACAAACACTCTTATGCTATAGTTGCAGCCATCTCCAAGGATTGCCTGACCAGATATGGGAACTTATCTCTCTTCGGCGTCTTAGTTTATCTGGAGCGAAGCTACAAGAAGCATTTCGCCTTCTTAGTCTGTCGAGGAAGCAGATCCAAGAAGCACCCAAGAGTCTGACCAGACGAGGCTGCCATATCGAGTTGTCCATTTTGCCTCCAAATACGGCAGAAGATTTGCAGGGTTTAGACATTGTCGTTCAGCAATCAAGTTTTTCCTACTCTGGCCATCTTGAAGGTGAAGTTGAAGTTGAGACACAAAGCTATCTGCTTGAAACCTTAGAGCCTCACTTGGATTTGGAAAAGATAAGAATAGAAGGTTACAGAGGGACACGATTTCCAGATTGGTTGGGTGAGAGATCATACAACAATGTTGTTCACATAACCTTGTGGAAATGTTGGGTGAGTTCCTCCTCTTCCATTCAGCTGCCGCTAGGACGACTGCGGTCTCTGAAGCATCTCAAGTTGCATGAAGTTCGGAACATCACAAAGTTGGGGTTTGAGTTTTACGGCTGCAATGATCCATTCCCATCCCTGGAGGAACTCTTATTTTCGAATATGGAAGAATGGGAAGACTGGGAGACATTAGATGCAGTTCCTGAAACATGCTTATTTCCTCACCTTAACAAACTCGAGCTACGAAACTGCCCCAGATTGAAGGGTGTTTTGCCTGATAACCTGCCCTCGCTTGAGGATTTCTCTATACAACGCTGCCCCGATCTGATATCATTTCCGATGCTTGTCAGAGGTCGTCCAGTGCAACAGTTGATGCAAACTCCCACGGACAGGGATCATTCATTGTCGACCTTAGCTTGTCTAGAAATAGCCAGCTGTGGTCCGAACCTGGTAAACTCATGCTTGGTTAATAACAGGTTGCACAGCTTTCAGTCACTTCAAACACTAACCATAGAAGATTGTGATTCTGTGGAATACTTTCCTGCAATAGATACTCTCCCGAGCTCTCTTACACACCTTACTATCAACAACTTTGGGAACCTGAAGCGACTAGATGGAATAGGGCTCCAGAGCCTCACCCGCCTTGAGGAACTGTGGATCGAAAGTTGCCCTCAGCTCCTTGCCATAGCGGAAGAGGGGCTCCCCGGCTCCCTCGTGCATATACTGATAGTCAGCTGTGATTCTTTAGAGTGTTATCCTCATGGTTTACTACAGAACTCTCTCACAAAACTGTCCATTGAGTTCTGTTTGAATCTGAAGCGGCTGGATGGAGTTGGACTGCGAAGCCTCACATGTCTCCAGAAGTTGGATATTTGCTATTGTCCTCAGCTCGAGTTCATGCCTGCAGAGGGCTTTCCATGCTCCCTAACGGAATTGACCATAAGCGATTGTCATCCATCTCTGAAAGAACGATGTCGTGAGCATATAGGCCAAGTCTGGCCTAAGATCGCGCACATTCCTAAAGTGTGCATCATTTAAGGTCTGCTGAAATTTGAAGCATAGAGGTACAAACTACAACAAGAAGTTCTGATACTTTTTTGGCATAAATTTACAGTACGTTGGTTGGAACTTAACTAGCATTATTAACTCTCCTACTACCGTAATGACAGGCGATATGGTAAAAAGATGGAGAAAAAACCTACCAGGCTACCAGTGGAGCATTGAAGATGTGCAATGGCAGACTAGACGAGGCGGTAGAATCTACACATGAATTACGTTGATTTAAGTCCTTCCCACCAGTCTCGGGCTCTGCTTTGGTAAAAAAATTGCTCTATCGCCTTGAAGGAAAAATGATCGGATAGCTGAAGTAGTTCACCATACAGGGAGTTCGCAAACAGAGAATAGAACCTGAGAGAGTCTAGCTGAGTGCTTGTTATCCCTTTTCACTGACTTGATGGAACCTCTATCGAGCCTGGTCGAACCTCGAGCTTGTAAGCCCCAGGCTACCAGTGGAGCTAATCAATTCATGAAATAAAAACTACTGGTAGGATGAGCAACACGAGTCAATAAAAATAACTCCATATCGAGCATGCTCATCATGAAAGAATCAAAGATAACCTACACGAAACCAACCTGGGTTGATCTAGTGGTGTTCGACTCAACCTTTTTCTTGAAGGTCTTGGGTTCGGATCCCACTAACCTCAAAATCCATGTTGACCACGCCCGTTGATTTCGGTCAAACCTTTACCCGATGCCGGTGGGGGGCCTTATCAGTGTCCGGGGGATTAGTCGAGGTGCGCGCGAGCTGACCCGGACACCCTCGTCACAAAAAAAAAAAAAAAAAAAAAAAAACCAAAACCAGGATAAACCAACATAGCTGTCACATATCATAATAGATCACCAACAAAAACCCTAATTTTCTATATTTGAGAATATAACGTTATGGATATATATAACGACCCATAAAATTAGGAAACAGACGAAACACGTGTGATATTTCTCGAGATGTATGCCCGGGCTCCGGATCAACACGCCTGGGCGCTTTGAAGTATTTGCCGAAGCTATGATAAACCAAAATAGCAATTGCGTCCGGGCGTTTCTGACCATTGCGCCCGGACACTTTGGACGATTCATCGAAGCTCCAAACTCCATCATTGGCGCCCTACGCCCAAGCGTGGCATTTCCCTACGCCCGGGCGCTTTGCTATCAGATCATAAACGACCTTAAACTCGCCCAAACTCCTTTCTTTCTGCTCTCATAGTATCACATCATATTAGACATACCATTTTTTTCCTACGAGGACGCTGCCGTTGCACTCCCGCCCGCTCATCGAAAAATAGGACCTCTGTACTTGGTGAACGATGCGCACATTCGTCGTGAAGGATTCGATAACCTGAGCACATCTTGGATTCAGGCAGGCAGGTAGGCACTAGCGCTGAAGTTCTGGAGTATTATAAAGGAAAGCTTGGGAGAACAAATGGTTCGAAAATAGAGTATGGTTCCCTTCTTTTAGAAAGGCGCAGATACATACTCCTATCGCCTTATCTAACAGAAAAGATCACGGAGGCCTTATTTGATGTTGAGCGTGCCAAGAACAAGGACATGATTGATGGATACACCTCCATGTTCTTCAAGGTCAGTTCTGGGCGAAGATGTCACAAATGCAACTCTGAAACACCAAACCAGACCAGTGCAATAACCATGGATTTAACGCCAAGTCCTCTCATTAAAAAAACATGCAACATAGAGAGCAAGGAGGATGAAAACCTCTAAAAGTTCTTCAATTCCAAACTGCAGCATAATACAGACATCACCTACTAAATATGCCGAACGTTAACATCAACTAAATATGGAACAACGTTAACAAGGGGAACCCCAAAAAGCACCTCGTATGCCCCTGCCATTGAGCTTCATAGTCATAACTCATAACAAAACACAAGGTAACCTTTTCTCACTAAACCAGAAAAATACTTCCATATACCAACCAAATGGAACGCCTACCGCTAAACAGAACAACTAGGAGTTAGACAACTTCAAGGGGTGACAAAACAAAGTCGTTTTCACCAGACTTTGCGTTGGCCGAGTGTGATGGTAACCTCGGGTGGTTGTGCTCGCCTTCATATGTGACAACCAGCATTGAAGGGTCTTCTATGCATCTCTCGACATGCTTCCTCGCAGGGCAACCTCTCATGCTGCTACACTTGTAGTAGCCCCTGCATCAACAAGAATGACAACATAAATTCCAGAAAACACAATGATATCAGTCTATGTATGTATAAGTAACTATCAGTCTGTTACTATCCTTGTATGCATAAGCATAACAATTGCAACTCAAAGCAATGTAGTCTGATATTGAAAGAATGGTTAGAAGACCAGTGCTTGATCCATTTCACAAACTCGCCTCAAGGCTCAAAGTACTTGGGTAAATAAGCAAGCCGAAAATTACTCGTCAAGATTTATACATGTCCTACGGGGAACTGACAGAAAATGCTGAATGTTGGTCACCAAATTAAGTCACCTCAGCATTTACCAGCATATTCCACTACAAAGATCACTTGCCTCATTCGAAAGCATGTTCCAAATAATATGAAAGAAGTTCCTTTCCACCATGTAACACAACGCACCCAATTTAACCACAGTAGAAACGTACCTAGGGTAAGGTGAACCCTTGATTGGCTTCTGCCCATACTTCCTCCACGAATACTCATCTGAAGGAATGTCGGCAATCTTGTTACTTATAGCAGGAACCTTAATAGTTCTCTTCACTCTATGTTTCCTACATCAGATCAAGCACAAGAAATGCAAAAGAAACAAATCAAGATCCAATGACATGGCATCTTCCTAATCCAAAAACAGAAGACAATGATCGATTGGTCCAACCTTTTCTTGGTGCAGTGGCACCTCACACTACTAGCACTACCACGTTTCACATTGCCATCTTCACCCTTGAAGCAGCACTTTCTCCATTTCTGCCCAGAAATGTGACCAGAGTGAGCAGCCACATTCAAGTTGAAACCACTTGAATCCAAGTTAGCCACACTCCCATCAATACTCAATGAGGACACAAAAGATCTCGTCGAAGACATGGTTGGATTGCAACTAGAGCCATCAAAGTTCAAATCTATCCCACCATTAGTACTTTTACACCACATCTCAGCTTGATGATGCTTCAACTGCTGCTGATGGAGCTGCAACGATTGCTGCCATAGCTGCTGTTGCGCGAACTGGTAATAAGCAGATGTTGCTTGAGAATGTACAAGAGAGGATCTCCCATTTGAGCTCATTGTTTGAACTGATGGGTTCCCCCAAGACAATGAGCTCTTACCAGTTGAGCCATTGTCATTAGGTCTTGGACACTCATTCAACTTGTCATGAAGAAGCTGAACATTATTCTTGTTTGGCAAATCGGCTTTCGAAACCGGGCACCCAAATAGGACCTTTTGGGGCATTGGTGTTCCACACTTCTTCCCCATCCTAAACCTTGCATGGCCTAAAGTTTTGCCCAAGAGGGAAGAAACCCTCTTGAGCTTGGACACAGCTTGCCTTGTCTCAGCACTCAAATTCCCATACTGAATCTCACCCTGAGGCTGAGATAACAGATTCAGAACTCCATGGCAGCTATCTATAGCTGCTCTGTTAGCTTCCTCAACCACGTCCATTTTCAAATCCACCCCAAACTAGATCCACAAAACCCTAATTTCCCCCAAACCCAAGAGCCTCAAATCCAAACAACCCATACATCCAACCTCAAACACCACAAAAATCAGCAACAGATACACATCCTCGAAGACCCATTCAACCCAGAACCAAATACCCAGATGAAAATTTCCATTTTTTCCACAGCAAGCTACAGTCTTTAGCTAAAATGTCAACAACCCACGTACAAAGGACACGGATTTCCCAAATCAGGACAAAACCCAGTTGATGAATTTCAAATGGGTACCCGAGAAATCAATGATGGGACATGACCCATATGGAAATCAAGGTCCAAATCATGGAAATTTCAGCTCAAAGACAAAGATAAAGCTAAAGGGTGAGTGAGAAAAGTGCGAAAATAAAAATAAAAGAACAACTAGACCTTTGGCTTTGAAGCTGTCAAACCCTAGAAAACTCCATGCGGGAGCATAGAACGAGGAAGAAGAATAGTGTGAATGACTTCTTTGAGCTGATAAAAGTCATCACGGGGCCAAATAATCAGATTTGATTTGTAGTATTTGTTTTGTCCTTGTGATAATAATGGAAAATAATGAGAAAATAATATGGGAGAGAGAAACTTAGGGGAATGGACCGTTGGATAATGGATAAAAAGAGAAGTTCATCATGGGAGACAAAAGAAAAGGGAGGTCAGACAATGATGCTAAATCAACTTAGCAAGTGTTTAACTTCGGAATTGTGAAGTACCCACTTTTACGTTTTCGGAATTGGAACGACCTATAGAGTTAAACCTCAGAACAACGATTATAATCATAACATAATAAGTGTATAACAAATATGTACGGGTTTGGTGGGTCGGATTTGATGCATCTTATTTTCTATCCATCGCATTTTGATTATATGCATTGTAACGAAGAACTTTATAAGAATTTACAGATTGCAATTCACAAGAAACAAGGTATTGTCGGAGCGAGATTCGATTTGAAGCGGTCAACATAAATACATCAAAATCACTCCCTTTGTTCTTCTTGTATATTTTCTTCGAATCTTTGGACCCCATTTCAACTTGTTACTGTTCCTCCGTTTCATTCAAATTAAAACGGTTTAATCTGACACGATAATTTATGTGTGTTGAATTAATAAAAAATGATAATTTTATCTTAATGAATTTGTGAGATAAATGAATGAGGAAAAGAAAAAACAGAAATGATGATGGATGGATTGATGTGATGTAAAATAAGAATATTTTAATATTTTTTATAAAAAATATTAATAAATAAAAAATATTATAATTTAAATAAGATAATAAAAAAATTATACTTTAAATGATGCCGAAGAAATACATGGTTTCCGAAGGAAATAAAAACAAGGGAGCTGGAATGGAATTATGGGACACGCGAAAGCCAACGATTTTTGTGTTGACTGACTTGCACGCCATCATCTACAGCTCAATTAGTCGGTCCAATTTTGTCATGTTGCCGTGTTGGCTTGTTCAAGTCACGAGTTTCACATCCAGGAGGCCCCATGCCACAAGACAACAGGAAACTCTATGTAAAAGGAAGAAATACTCCATCCTTTGGTCTTATTTCGAGATCGATTAATTTATCATAATAATTTAATTATGTATTGAATTTATAAAAATTTATTCCATTTATTTAGAAAAAAATAATTTTTTTTAAATTTATCCGTTCAAAAAAAATTATAATATTACCTCATTTAAAGAGTTTTTTATGTAAAAATATTAGATTATTCTCACTATTTATTTTATATCACATCATTGTATATTATCATTTTTTCTCTCTCTCATATAGGGTATTTAGGTAAAATAAACACGAAACATCACTTTTCCTTAATTTGAGTGGAAGGATTTCATGTTGTTATTTTTCTTGCTCGGATAGTTTCAATTTGTCCTTACGAGTGTGTGAGAAATAAAAATGAGAAAAAAAAAATGATAGTGGGATAGGTTGATTTGATGTCGAGGTATTGTGATAGTTTTGTACTCCCTCCGTCTCATATAAATTATAATCGTTTGACCCGATACGATAATTTATATATGTGTAAATTTTTGATATGGAAACTAATTTGTTCTTCGACTGATGTGAGTGAGAAAAAAAAATTTAGGGTGAAAGAGGTATGATATATGAATTAATATGATATAAAGTAATAGAAATTAGAGATGCTTTGATATTTTTACAGATAAAAGATTTTCAAATAAGGTAATATTATAATATTTATTGAATATCCCAAAAAAAGTGTTGTAATTTTAGTGGAACGAAGACAATATAATTATAAGAAAAAAGTTGCCAAAAAAATTATAATTTTTATGAGACATACAAAAAAAAAATGTTAAAATCACAACGGGAGTACTCTTTTTTTTTCTTTTACAAAACGAAGAAAATGTTTATTTATTTGAATTATTTCAAAATATAAGAAAGATACTCTCTTCTGCGAAACTATAACACTTGCTAATTTGATGCTTCACAAAATTGAAACACTTTCAAAATTTTACATAACTCTCAAAACAATTCTACTTTTTATTTTATATCACAGGAACTCATCCCACTGTTTTTCTCCTCTCTCTCTCTTTTCTTCAATCATCTCTCTCACACAACTATAAGGGCAACAAGGTAGTAACTTCCAACATAGTGAACACAATCATTAAAATGAGATGTAAGTTAATGTGTTACAATTTTCGTGAAACAGAGAGTATATATTTTTTTGATGATGTTTTCACCTAAAAAACTTATCAAAACAATCATTATGTTATAATATAATTTATTATCTTCTCACACAACTGTTTACTATATGTCATTCTTACAAAAAATACCGATTTTTAATAAAATTTACAAAAATTTAACACATACATAAATCCGTATATAGTCAAACTGTTTACAGAATGATACTCCCTCCGTCCCCAAAATATTGAAAATTTTTGACTTTATACGTATGTCGATGTAAAGTCTGACACGCGTACAACGACGGTCAAACGTTATTTCTTGTAAATTTATTGTGAAACATCAATATTTGTGTAAGTTACGTACTTCAACCTAATATATATTGTGGAACGACCAGACGCGATTTGGTATGAAAACGAGAATTGTATTTATGCATATAGAATAGTAAAATATACGTATATGTTATAATTAATATGAAACAGAAGGAGTCTAACATACAAAATGCAGGAGTACCCTAAGTGTAATACCTCGAAAATTTGATATTAAATATATTTAGTATATTAATAAATAAACGGATAAATATAACATTAAACGAAACGTTATATGTTAGCGTACGAATAAAAATAACGAGCACGTATTCTTATAACGTAACGTTACAAATGTGCAAGTAATATAACAAATACTTATCGTTAAATATAACGTTATAAGGATATAACGTACGTATTTAATAAACGTAGTGTTAAACATAATAAACATATAACATTATAACGATATAATAAACGCATTTGGGTTAATAAAATAGGGTCCCAAAACGTTCACATATTTTTGCGAAACGAATGTCATTAGGTTATAAATAATTTTGTCTAATTGCAGGTATATTTTTTGATAAAATAATAAAACGAAATATGTATATAAATAGATTGACAAAAATAAAACGAGGGAGCAGTCTCAAATTAATTCATTTCCCCCTCATTTTTCATTTGCTACCTGAGGCGACATTTTGGCGTCGACATTCCTTTCGTGCCTGCGCACGTCGCCTACCACGAGAGCCTCTTCGCCACCTTCACATCACGAGCACGATCATCATCACCCTCTGCTCTCCCCGCGCCTCACCCTCAATAACCAAACCATCACTGCCTCCCTCAGACAGCCAAACCAAATGCCAATTACACTACCACGCATCAACCAACACTGCATCGCCACCATCCATCATCAGCTCTATCATCATCATCAACTCACAACCCCCGCGAGACGAGCGAAGGAAACCGGAGACGACAAGGAGTAAGGACACACCAAGGAGGACAACGTGGTGAGGAGTTGGACGTGCTCAAGGGACGGAGGATAGCAACGAGGCCGAGTCGAAAGAAAACAAACACGATCAAGGTAACCAAATCCCCGATCTCGGCTTGACATGAGGTTATCTTTTTCGTTTAACCTGAGCTAACTGTTTTGTGAGGATTAAGCTATATGTGTGTTGCATTTTATGTTCGTGTGTTGATCATGGGAGTTAGGGGGCGCTCAGCTGAGATGAGCTTCATGTCCTGTACGTGAGGTTTTCGCACGATCCGGGGATGGGTGTGTTTGAACTGGTGCATGGGGTATTCGGTGGGATGTCATATATGTGTTATGGTGATGATGGAAGGAGTTGTGTGGGTGATGGTGAGCGGGACTGAGCTGTACGCAGGGTGTGTTTGCTTTGTGTGTAGCTGAGCTACGTGATCGTGGCTTGTTCATGCTACTGGGTATATGTGCGTTGCGACGTGATGTGCATATGAAAGTGGTTAAAGTAATATGATGTGCATATGTAATAGGATATCTCCCATGTATGTGTATATGGGTGTGTAGAGTAGTTTTATGTGTGCTATTAAGGTGAAGGATGTACAGGCTAGGGTTATGTGCTTGTATGTGTACGTTTTAAGCGGGTGGAGGCATATAGGGTATGCGTGTTATGTGCTGCCCGCATTTTGCTTCCTGCCTTTCTCTCCCTGCTTTCTGCTTCCTGCCTTTCGCTCCTTGCTTTCTGCCTCTTGCCTTGCGCTCTCTACTTTCTGCTTCCTGCTTCCTACTTTTTGCTTCCTGCCTTCCGCTTCCTACTTTATGCTTCCTGCCTTCCGCTCCGTACTTTATGCTTCATGCCTTTTGCTTTCTGCTTTCTACTTCCTACTTCCTGCTTTCTGCTTTCTGCTTCCTGCTTCCTGCTTTCTGCTTCCTGCTTTCTGCTTACTGCTGTTAAATCTAAAAGTGTATATATGACACATAATCCTTACGAATAGAAATGAGATATTAAACATAAATATATGACCATGCAATGCTGTATTTCGGACCGGGATACTGTCTGACGTGTTTAGTGTGGGGACATTGCTGGGATTATAACAAATCAAATCAACAGAACAATGCTTTGCAAATAAACAGTATATTCATACGTATGCAAAACAAAGCTTTTCAAATAAACTACTATGTTTGTAAATATAAGTACCAGTGATTGCATACATGAATGATATCAAATAATCTCATCATAACATTTACTAAAGGAAGTACTAGAACGGGTTGGAGATTACATTGCCTGGCGATACGAATGAACGAAATACGAACCAACAATGAACGCATATTCAAATATAAAGATTGAACACTGCACATGTTTCATGGACTGTCAAGTCATTTGTTGTACTCTCTTGAATATGGTCTGGAAATTGAGCCTGACACTATCGTCATCTCCTTATGCTGAAACTGTTATGAAGTGATGTCCCTTCTTGAAATTTTATCGAATGTCAAGTGAAAGTCATTGAGAATGAACTCTAGCCAAACTTCTTGAGTCATCGTCACGGGTGAACTGAAATTATGTAGAGAGAGTGGGTAACCCCATCTTATTAGCATGCATGCAACGGCTTCAACGCTGGACGTGGCGGGGCCACTGGTCATTCTCTGCAGGGAGGCCTAAATCTATCCCAATGAGAGGCAAACAGAGCCCGTTGGATGCGCACTCTATCTACTAAAGTGCAAGGTGGCGTACAATCTATGCAAGTACGTAACGAATCAACGGATTCTTATAACCCGGCTGACGATCGACGAGTCTTATAATTCGAGTCTGCTGAAAACTTACGAGTCATGGGCCCATAATAACAACAATGAACATAGAAGACGTGAAATCATACTCACATATAATATGACATACCTATTTTCTACAAAAGAATAAATGTTTTACTGATACTCATCGATTCACCATAGTCGGGGGAATACCCTTAAAAAAATATGAGACATATACTCTAGGTTACTGAGTTTCGTACTCACGGGTTACGTATTCCGTTTGCAGGTGAATTATTAGATGATCGGTGAAGACTGTAGTTACCTTATTTATTTTGGAAATGTTGTAATGAAACTATTATTATTTTGGATATGTAATATATGTGATGTACTAATCATGCCACAAATTGTGTAACTTAATGGATTCTGTCTTATGATTTTAAGCTGAATTCGTAACAGTTAAACAACATGAATAGAAGCATCATAGGTAGTTCCCTTGACTCTCTATACCTTTAAACCCGTTTGGTTTATTTAGTCTTGTCATGAACCGGGTTTATGACGGCATAACGCCACGTGTCACATGACATGGATCTCGGAGCGTTACACTAAGGGTTCTGCTTATTTCTACTTATTGGAATGGTACAAGATAATGGTCGTTCGCAACTTTGTATATCACGCCTAAACGCAAGTGTACGTGTCGTAACAAGTAATAAAAGTGAGTATATGAGTTATCGTACCACGAAATCTTAGATCTAGCGACCATAATATGAATAGTGTTATTTGGGTTAAACAATCAAAACGTGATGAGTTGTTACGTCACACTAATGATTCTACTAACTAAACTAAGGTAATCGAAATCAACAACACAACGATAGAAGGTCGGGTTCTAGATGTGAAAGTAGAACCGTGACTTCATCTTCTGATTTATCTAGTTACTATATCGTTTTAATAGTTAATTATGAATCGTGGTTATAGACGAATTCCAAAGGTGTAATCTATTCCGATTTATCTTGAGTCCTAGACTACGTCAAACCAAACACCGCCTTTAACATTTCTCGATAAGAGGCCGTCAAGCTACGATAAGCATGAAATTCGGGGGTTCCAAACGTGTCTCGCATGTCATGCAAGCGATCTCTCGATCTCGCCTTCAACGTGTGGACATGTTGTCAAATTCTTGATACGAAACTATCCTCTCGGATTAAAATCATACATTAGATCGTACAACAAGTGATCAATTTGTCGAAGTATTAAACATAACCACATATCCTGACCACAAATCAATTAAAACTAAATCAACAACATAAGAGTAACATCAATACAAACATCCGACTACATCACAACCCTAACAAAAGGTTTAGCTCATGATTCGAGGTAGTACTAAGACAATACAACAAACACCTAATGTGCATGAAAATCATCATAGTACAAGTGAAAATCAAAACGAATCAAGAACGCAAAACACGATATCGAGACGGAATCCGGTTCGCTCCGATGAAGTTCCTTGATGTAACTTCATTTCCCAATGAATCGTAGCTGCCTCCATCCAAGAAATCGACTCCAAACTCTAGGTTTTCGTCAATTGTCATGTATGATGATGGATGCGCCTGATTTGGGATCAAGAGGGAGTATTTATAGTTGTTCAGGCCTAAGGAGTTCTCATCACACGCGCTCGGACGTGACTGTATAAGGCGCCCGGGTGCTTTGTTCTTTTCACTGAAGTAACGGTGCTGGGCTTTTGGCCTCGTGCCTCGACATGGTGAAGGGCTGCGGCCGGGCCCTTCATTGTTTTTCCTAAATAGGGGAAAATTGGGGTTTTGATATCGGGTCCGCACATGACAGAGGGTTGTGCCCGGACGCTTTAAGTTTTTTCCTGAACCACAACATCCTCGATGAATGATGCCTGGTCTTGGAATAGTGCTGCACCCGGGCGTTTTGGGGATCACCCTAAACCCTTGTTTCGTCCTCTTTGTTCTCTGGTCGAACACGCTCTGTTCTGACGTCTTTTGACTATGTTATTGCTTGTTTTCTCCTACCAATCACATCGAGTTATCAAATCTTGCTAATATAACAAATAGGACAAAAATCAATACAATTATGAATGTAAAGACGTCAAGACGATACATGAACACATGACAAAACTCAGCGTGAATCGAAGTAAACAATGGTATAACACACAAAGAAACATTACTTCTGATAATAGCTAATGTTCTTCACTAACTATCTTTCAAATATTGAATGTGGAACCTGATGGGAATAAACGGGCTCGATCTCCATGACTTGATACAAATAATATTATAAAAATGACTGTGACAAATGATAGAAAATATATATGCAACACGACATTGAGATATACGTGATTCATCTCGTTTCTGGGGTTGTGTTCATGGACAATCCGACAAGTAATTCACTATTCAGGTGAATATATTATTGTAAAAAAAAATTATCCTTCAACTCACTATTTTATGACACTCACAAATCACACCTTCTCAAAAGTAATATTATAATATTTAGAATAATCCTTAAATATTATTATAGTCGGATAAATAAATAATGAGAAGATATCCAACACTATACCGGTCCCTAAAATTCTCTTAAACACTTTGATGCTTTGAAACTTCTTATGGCTTTCCTCTCTTGAATTTTGTTTCTCTGCAGATTCCAATATATATACCTAAAGCTTGCCATATAAACACAAGCAAAGAATTGTTGCTAAGCTACTCCCCCTTTGATTGCTCCTCTGCCTCAAGTCAACAAAAACAAACAGATGCATGCCATCCTTCCATGTGAACAAAATAATCCAAGTCCGAATAGATTATTCCAAATGAGATTTTGACGTATAGAATATTAATTCTCTAATCATCCAATGCCATCATCAAAGATTTCTCAATGTTTCATACATTTTCTTAACAGAACCCTTCAGATAGGCAGCTAAGTCATTTGAAATCACTGAGTTACAAATCCTTCAGATACTGATCAAATACAACAGCCCTACCGGGTTTTTCGAACACTTGAATTGCATGACAAGGAGGAAGTATAAATAAACTAGAGAAAATACTCAAAAGGCTCTGATTTCAATTCCTTTGACGAAACAAGCTCTGATTTCAAATCGGATGATCAACATCCTCGTCTAATCATTCACTCATTGAGTTACAAACAGAAAAGCATCGACAAAATACATCATTGCTTTATGTACTCCCTTCTAACGAAGTAGGATTTCCTGAAACAGGTTTGTTTTTTTGTCTTGTTTTGATCGTACGTCCATTATTGTCTAATTGCTTGCAATGCTGATCATACACCATTGTTGAAAGCTGAACAGCATTCTTTTTTTTCTTTTTATGTTTCTATAATTTTTGTCTGACAGGTGATGATGGTTTATTTATTCGTAGTCAAGGGCTTGAGGTTAGATCTGATTGCGTTAGTCTCGTATCAAATGAAGACATGCAAACTCTCCTATCTTTGATGGCAAGGGAGGATGTAGACTCACCGAGCTTTGAATTGGAAGTTGGTGTTTGTAAACCCCAGAAAATTACGATCAAATAAATATAAAAATTGTGATCAAATAATAGTTCAAAAATTAATTAACACAACGAAAATATGCGTTTTCTCTTTGTAATAAATTAAAAGTAAGAAACGAATCTCGTTTCAAAGTTTTGAGACGTA